>JAMZAV010001345.1:0-159248 GCA_024449915.1 Sweltsa coloradensis
CATTATGCAGAATTCGTCTTGAGAATCAGGAAAACATTGAGGTGATGTCATCTCCTCATCTACTCAAACACATGGGACCATATACTTCCGGATTAGCCGGGAATGTCCTGTGTTTTACACTGTGTCGTCGCGTCCCGAAAACATATTTTAAAAGTAGTCAAATGTCCTAGATATCCCTCTCTGGAGTCTGGAAGCTATGGTGATTGACTCGGAAGATTGTTGTTCAAATGAAAATAAAATAGTTTCCCAGATCGGATAAGAATTGAATTTCAGTGAGAAACTTTTTATCTAGCATTTTATCGCGGGAGGGAACGGGAATGGACAGAAATATTGACTGGGAATCGTGCTTGAAGTTCGTTGTTGATAAGTACTTTTAAACAGTCTTGAATATTCCCGACACTTTCTCGTAAAGAATCACACAGGGTGAAAAGTGCCTACCTACAAAGTGTGTTTATGAAAACTTAATGTGACTCGCAAATTAAAACCGCGTCGGTAGTTAGATTACAGACAGAGTGACAGATATTGATACAGATTGACACGTTCTCATGCCTAAACGGCAAACACGAGCCTGAAATGGCGAGTATTTGCAGCTTGTATACGTGACACCGTTTGAAATGCATGGCATGCAAATTAGCGTTAGTTCTGGTGGATGCTGACATAATGCTATGAACTAGCTGATGCCACATTATGCTATAAAACACTAGACAACACAACTATAATCGAACCAACACACACTGCATTACTGAACTCATATTTTATAAAATCGTATTAGAATATGAACATTCTATGACTATTTGTGTGTATCAGGTGAAAACAAATACATAAAGATTCAAAGAGAAATAGTGTTTATTATCATAGGTGATGAGAAGACAATGGAAGACATAGGAGATATGATAATAAAGATGAATAAAACAAGAACAAAAGAACCCGTAACCAAAACAAAGAATAACAAAGAGGTTAGAACATAATATTTCAAGATGCTCCGATCTAACATCAGAATCAGGTGAAGAAAGCAAAGGTGAAATCAAATAAGCTTTTATTTAAGTAGGTGATGCGCAGAAATAGGTGATAAGAAGACATAGGTGAAGATATAGGTGATAATAACATAGATGATAAGAAGACATTGAAAGACATAGGTGATTTGATAATAAAGATGATAAAACAAGAACAAAAGAACCCGTAACCAAAACAAAGAATAACAAAGAGGTTAAATCATATTATTTAAAGATACTCCGATCTAACATTTTGAATTATTATTTTCATAATGTATACCAAATTGGATACATTTTTCATTGCATTGGTAATTCCATGGGTAATACATACATAAAATCTTCTAAAGTTTGTTATAGCTAAGCTATGGGAATATTGACTGGCACTATGCTCTGCTAAAAAGCTAAAATAATATATATTTATTAATTTCAAATTACATATATTGTATAATTTTAAACAAGCACGGAACAAGCACAGGAGTGCCCAAAATAGGGAGCGATATTACACTTAAAAAATAATTCGCCATGCGTTAATATTTTTGGTGGCGGTGTCCTGCCATTCTGGTCATCATGCTATATATGTAAGGACAACCAGGAACTGTGCCGACTGAGAGAAAAGTTTGTGAATCAATCACCGCCTCAAACAGACCAGCGCCCAACTTACTTCCGAGATATTGGTCTTATCTTGATTTCCAATCTTGTTTGGGATTGTTTATATGGAGTTGAAAACTCTTGCATGACTGCTTGAAGGAGGGGTGTGCGTTCCCAACTAGGTTATCGTGGCCGAGATGTACGGTATAGTTAGGGGTTCGTGTCTCCAGTCTTCACGTATTTGTCACAATAATGGCGATCCATAAATACACTTTCCCCGACATTTTACGCCCCACCCCCCACCCCCTCCTTTTATTGTCACAGTTACTCAAATACCGCGAACTACTACTGTGAAACCCTACTAAATTTATATTTATTTTACTGACCGAATGGTTTGTCTATAATGTACATTTTTGTTAATTTAATTTGACGTATTGTTCTTACTTTACTGTGTCAGTAATTTTAACTCAGTTAATTTTTGTACAACTTATGACAAAATCGTAAAATAAAAGTGCATAGAAACCCGATACACAAATTTTTTAAATGTGTACAAAAATAGATGCTAAAATACTGATAAATGCTCG
This sequence comes from Sweltsa coloradensis, assembly GCA_024449915.1. NCBI lineage: Eukaryota > Metazoa > Arthropoda > Insecta > Plecoptera > Chloroperlidae > Sweltsa > Sweltsa coloradensis. The sequence goes on from JAMZAV010001345.1 coordinate 2,165, forward strand.
GTTAAAAAATGATGGTACTAAATATTCAAAATTTAAAAGCGATTTAGAGTATTTGCACGCACTGCACATCTACTTATTACCATTAAAAAATAAAAATACAAACATTTACAAATTATTATCTGCAAAACTTAAAAATAAAAACGGTTGTGGATATAGGAAGCTTGAGTGCTTCGAATTCGTGGATCAGTGGAGTGTTTCACATGGGAGATTCTGGTGTTCATAGTCAATCGACGTAGCCAATTATTAATGAATGTTACAATTAGTCGTCCTAGACCAATGTAGTACAGCATGTTCATCACTTTGCGATCATTGATAAACTTAATCCTTTCATCGTCCGTGTTTTAGATCGTTCCAGTCCCCGCTCTACTAGAACATTTCAAACATCAACACCACCACACTGTCTGAGAAAGATGATTATAAGAAGGAGGATATCGCATTTTCTGCTAGATCAAGCAGAAACAATCTAACCGAGCCATAGCGCGTCAGCAGGCTGGCTGCTCGTCATCAAGCAGGATGCAGGAAGCTATCCTGTTCCCTTGCAGTGGCGAACCTGCGAAACCAGGATGTACAAAGAACAGAACAGAACAGAACAGAACAGAACCACAATCTACGAAGGAACATTTTTTCCCTGATCGACGCCAAAATCATGCCCAAATAAAATAAGAGGATACAAAGTAAGAAGCGATCTACTAAATCAACAGATTGTTGTATGATACAAAACTAAAATCATCTCTGACGTTCACGTCGTTTTGGTGGAGGTGCCGCCCGCCCACTGACCCCACGGGGTCACCAAAACCATTCGGTGGGCAAGGGGTAGGCATGAGTAGGGCAGTGGTTGGGGGTTCCCCCACGTCGTGGTCGTCTTCCTATTTGTCATCGTCCGTGTTACTGTTATCATTGTCGCCGTCGTCGGGGAGGTAGTCAAAGGGAGGGGGAAGATCCCCGACGACGTACACTACATAAAATACAATGTTTCACAACACAATGTATTACAATGTTCGTTACGACACCTGACAGGTAGTTGTATGTACACGATTGTGCAATCGAAGATTTTAAAACACATCAAGCAACATTTCTCAATATTCAATTATTCAATATAGCAAAGCGAATTAAAAACAGTTTTTTTATCTTCGATATTGAAGCATGTTCCGACCAAGTTGGTTGTAACTTGTGGCAGAACTCAGAAGGGAGGGGCGGTGAGATGAAATATCTAGTACTTCCGGCGCGGTTAATTAGAATGTGAACAAGCTACCTATGTAGATGATAGGTGGCTCTATGTGTACATGCATTACATACGGATGGCGTACTAGACATTATGCATACTCGCTACCAAGCATACTGATCATTTGCAATTCAATGGACAGGCAGACGCACACACACTCATCCGTGGCTGAAAACTGCACAACGAGTTTTTACTGCGTGCTATTCAATCCATTTGCTAGTTGCTTGTCTTTATTGGCCGATTATAATAGATGTCCAGAGAGGGTAATATATACCTGGCATGGTGGTCCATTCCATCTCATAACCTCAGTTACTTATACACCAAGATTCAAACTATAGCATACGATTATTTTTATTATTTGAATTGTTAATTATATAATTGGCAATGGACACTGTGCTAGTGCTGAGGAAATCACATTTTCGCTTGACTTTGCACCAATCGGATGAAAATAAGTGGTGAAGTCTCGGTTGAAATCCCCCCCCCCCACACACTTTTAGTGATTTAAAAAAAGTGTAGAATGATTAATCAACGACGATGAAGCAGTCGAAAGAGAAACAGGCTTGATGTTGGCATGCAGCCTGCTGCTATTCAAAATCCAAAGTGCACTCTTAGAGGACGTCAAAGCAACTGACCCAGTAAACGTGGAATATTCAACACACAATATTAGTTATTGAATTGTTGAATTATAGCAGTACAAAAGTGGAAAAGGAGCACATTTTTGGAGTCACAATGCAAACATATTTGTATACAAGTAGTGCCCATTAGGGTGAGAAAGGATTAGTGCAGAACGAAACAATGCGAAACACTGACAAAGAAGTTTCAAGTCTGTGACATAATAATTACAGTAGGCACACGCTGAAAAGACCCAACCACAGACAACTGGAGATAGCGGGAAGTTGTCAAATTGTGTCGACAGAAGATAATGAACATTCAATAAAAAGAAAATGTGTTAAAAGGAAATTTAAAAGTCAACAAAAATGGTCAAATTTTTCAAGTTCAATACAAAATATATTAGTCATTTGGTTGCTGGTCACTACGTCGAAGTAATGGGACAGGGTATGGGAAATAGGGGGAGGGGTTTGGGGGTTTTAGGCGTGCAGTAACGTGAAATTCAAGCACAATATTAGTTATGAATTGTTGAATTATAACAGAAAAAAGTCAAAAGGAGCACATTTTTGGAGTCTCAAGTGCAATATTGTAACAAGTATGCACATTAGGGTGGAACGGTTAGTTGCGAAACTGAAACAATGGAAACATGACATAGAATGTGTTCAAGTTGTGCAATAATAATTCAGTAGGGCACGTTTGAAAGATAGCAAGACATGGAAATAGCGGGAACGTGCAAATTGTCAGACAAGAAAGAATAATGAACATTCAATAAAAAGAAAATGTGTTAAAAGGAAGCCAAAAATGGTCAAAATTTCAAAAGTACAATGCAAAATATATGTCATTTTGCGTTTGCTGGTCACTACGTCGAACTCAATGTGACAGGGCATGGAAATATGGGGGGAAGGGGGGGGGGGGGTCAGGCGTGGTTGCTTTTATTGTCGGTATTTACTCCGGAGTCGCACTGCAAGAAGGCAAGGAAATGTACGTCTAGGGCATGGAAAAATGCTTGAGACTCCGGAGAAAGATAATAATATTATTATAATGACTGTTGAGTCTAGCTAGAGTCATTATAACAGGTCGCTATGTTATTATTCGATTCTCAGTAGCTTGGCGATATTGAACTCAAGGGTTAAGAATAGCATTAGCAAACTGTGTTACGTTATCCAGATGTTGTAGTATGATGGCTGGTGATTGGAGTGTTGTAATGATGGCATAATCTAATGATAAACATTACAGTCTAGATACGTCGCCTTGAAAGAAATGAGCGAACACATAATAACATTGAAAGAATTGGTACAATTACCGTTGTTGTATGAGGGCTTTAAAGCTACGGTTATTATGGTCATTCTGGGGGAGGGGGGGGGGGGGGGTCAAAAGATAGTAGTGGTTGATCTGTTAATCCCACCAAGTAATCAAATATAGGCCTAATCCATGTTTTAGAGGTGTGCAAGATTGTGTTTTAGAGACGAACAGCAAATTTACGTTTTGAAAATAAAAAACATGTTCTATCACAATTTTGAAAAACACAAATGCTTTTAATTACTTCCAGCTAATATTCTTTGCTTCATTCTGTAGGCTCATATTATTGCAATCGTTGTATTTATAATTTATTTCTGTCATATCAAAGTTCCAACATAATAATGGTGTGATTTTATTTTCACTAACAATTTTACTCTCCATTGACCTACCATTTCTTAGCAAAAACGGATATAGTGGAATAACAAAAAAAAAATAGATTCGTAGTTTATAGTTGGTTTTTGGTTTAAATTATATAAAGTCACGAAAATTATTAACTGAAGTTTGTATTTTTCAATCATATTTCATAATTCAAGAATGCAACTAAATATGTTTTTTACAACTACATTAATCGCACATTTTGCTGTTAGCATTTATTTTCGCTGCATCTGTAGAATATCCGCAACACTAGTGAAAATTGTCTGTACTCAAAATTGAGCTATGAAATTTCAAATTCAGTAGAATAGTTCAACGCAAACATAAACATAGATCTGTTCAACGTTTCGGTGAACTCTGAAGACAACCATGAACAATCTTTGTATACTAATATCTTATCAACTAATTTCTTTGCTCATTGTTGTTCCTTTTATTTAAATTCAATTATTTAAAGTTTTGCATTATTTCCTTCAATCAGTGGACCACAAGCTGTGTACGGAACGCCCTTCCTAGCTCCTATTTCGTGGGCCAGGTTTTACTGCACCAGTGCGTGACCGGAAGAGTGAAGACCATTTCATATGCAAATGTTGAGTGCGTGTTTTAAATAAATCAGGTGCATTTAACTATAGCAATTTATGTGTTTTGTGTTTTTGAACAAAGTACAATTCCAAATTAATGTAATTTTATGGAGCTGAGTTCTCAGTCTTAACCGTTTCCTTGTCGACGTGAATAGTCTTCTGCATATTATGCTGCAGGTCACTAGGCTCACGAACGGTAAACGAGTGTATAGTTGATAATAGTAAATGTAATAGTGCAAGTTCTTCAATATCAATATAATTATATTAACATTATCGTCGACGTTGATGTCAACGACAACGTATTTATGAATGGCCAAATCGCTATTGATCTATTGATCGATATTATACTGACTACACATCGATGAATGATTGATATTACATTGGAGTTAGTTGTTTTACATAAAGTAATATTAATGAAATATGGATGGAACAGGAGCTAAGCGACGCAACCTAAAGGAAAACTAGAAATCTCACATTTTGGTAATACTGTACCTCTGTTAGCCAATAGTGCGTGAAGTTTACAGAGTCTGCATGAGCCACGAATGGTCAAGGGAAGACGGCAATGAAAATAGGTTTACGGAATAGTGGTATGTAGTGGGAAAAGTATGCTTGAGTGTCTTTAAGTGGGGCATGGGTGTCAAAATACATTTCTCATTTTCATAAAAAGATAGCATCCAATCTTCTCGATTTGCATTGCTGAAAAAATACAAGAACAGCTGAAACGTTATAATTATAATTTGCAGATATGTTTTAAATACATATTATGGAAATATTAATTAAATTACCATGTGCATTACTTATGCCCCTCTTTACGCGTCTACCTAGGTGGGGGTAGAACGGAAACGTCCACGGGCTGTTTGAGAGGACACAATCCCTAAAGCAAACCATCAACAATACTTTCAGTCAGGATTGCCGGGAGAAAATCCCTTCCGAACCAGAGTCTCGCTCGCCATCTCTCGAACCCTCTCGTAGACAAGGAGACGAGGATTGCACACATGTTCAGGTGTGTTGTTTTAGTCAAAACTTTGCTGACAAATGTTGTTTTATTTTCCAATGCCACCGGTATAAACAATTACAGCACGTGCACGTAACACAAGCAAAGTCGTCCTAAGAACTATCCTAACGCCTTGAATACTTCTCCAGCCTAAAGCGATACAGGCTGTAAACATTTTATTGGTTTAAATACCAATGGTATAGTAAAAATGATTTCGAAATACTGATTTTATTTTCATAAAAAATTAGGCAATAAGATTAATTATATGCGTGATCGTAATTGCTTTAATACTTAAACCGATGTTACATTGTCAACTCTGTAAACATGTTCGAATCCCTTTCATTCGCAGCCCTACTTCTACTATTTTATTTTCTGTTTTCCTGCTACGAGCCTAAGCTCTTTATATGGAATCTGATTTTTACAGAAGCACTTGATTGTTTTTTTGTCTTTGGCGGTCAATGAAAACCCACATTTTTAAAGGTAATGAAAGGAATAATGAAATAATTTATCACTTTCTAGAAAACACACAGTGCATTGATTAATGTGCCCATAAATCTAGGCCTAATTGTAATCTAGGTGCCCGTTAGGGCGCCGCAGCCAAGCCGCGGTGCGCTACACACTCAAGCACCTTATACACCAAGCAGAGTTGGGGTGATTTCGAGGTGTTACCCAGCCGTCATGTAACGTGATGTGAACTTGAAACTATCACAATCGAGGGGATTTAGGTCCCTGACAACACATGCCAAATTTTATTGGGGTACGATTATTCCTTCTTGGTGAAAAAATGGCTTGAAACATGCTCAAAATCACTTTAAGGATGTTAGCTACTGCTACTGCTACTACTGCTAACATCTAATACGTCGGCCCGCGATTCTGACCAGACGGGTGGGACTACAATGTTCATATTTTACATGGACATTAAGGTTATAGAAATATAGTCTCTTTTGAAAAAAAAAGTTGAAAAAGTTTTGTTGGAAGGCTTCCAAATAAGGGTTTTAAAAAAGCCTTAAACACTAGGCATACAATCAACAAGTAACCATAGTTACTTGACACTTGTTGACGGTATAAGCAGAGTTAGGCGGGAAAGTGCGATACGTTAACAAATGGCGGACATTTTAAATTTTGCTTCTATGTGTGAAACGAGAAAAGTTGTCATTATACTCTCATAAAACAAATCAGAAACCGTCCCTGGGCCTAGGCCCAGATGTAGATAATTATTATAATGCAAAAGTGTAGGTCTAAAGTTCCATTTGGCTATAGGACTAGTAAAATTCATACTTACATTTCATGTTTGACAAGCCTAGCCAACCCTATGCCAGCACAACATTGTTCTGCCCCGGGGGTTCTACCACACAATACACACAAACACAATGTCGAAGCAAGGTGTCGAATAATATGAGCTTGCTCATCTGTTTGTTTACATAATTGCAACAATCAAATCATTTCATGCAACTCGTCTTTCGATTGGCCCGCGTTTATGAAGGCACTGCCATCTAGAATAAATATAGAACTTTTCGAGCTCTTTGCTATGGACAAATCTTTTTAAAGAGTTTGGATTTCGTGATACTCTTCAACTCACAAAACCCATGGGCGTTTTCCACGATACCGTTCAAAAATACCAATTCCTTCGAAAACGAAAACGACTTCGTTTTCAAATTGCGTTTTCAACTCATCTCCCACGAACTCAGAATTGGGGTCCAGTCCTTATACCGTCGTTATACCATGGTTATACCACCTATACCCAGGATGTACATGAATCCGGGTCTAGATATTTTACATCCTATATTGTTACTGCTAATACCATAGAAATTAAATCAACTTTGATAAAAATATTATATTTTAACAAATAATTTTTGTAATGGAACTTGAAAAAGTAATGAGATCACACACATAACAAAAACTTGTAGAAATACAGCCAAACCTTACACACTCAAAAGGAATGAGATCTAAAAAAAGGGCCAAGCTCTTTCTACCCTTCCACATAAACGTACAGTGTCCCATAACAGCATCCTCGAAAAGCTTGGCAAAATAGAATTTGCATGTTATTACGTTTAAATTAATTAGAAAAAAAGAACTTGGATAAACTATTACGTTAAATTAATAATCGCAAATTCTATTTTTCCAAGCTTTTTCGAGGATGCTGTTATGGGACACTGTACGTTTATGAATTAAGAATGCGCAAATGTGGAAGGGTAGATGAGCTTGGCCCTTTTTTAGATCTCATTCCTTTTTAGTGTGTAAGGTTTGGGTGTATTTCTACAAGTTTTTGTTATGTGTGTGTAAGTTTGACTCAAGGACAAGGAGGATTTATAGAAGAGAATGAGATCGTCCGGTTCCCATCTGTTAGGTGTAGCCATTGGATAAAATTGTTATTCAGTGTTTTCTACCAAAGAAAGGGATTTCAATTAAGTCCGTGGCAAACTAGAACCTCGTTACAGAGAATAATAATAATTAATATCGCTATCTTTGTGGTGATCGCCGAGAGCAAGCAGCTCTGTGCCTGGCCCCTGGCAGGATATTACTAGGCTACTTGCAGTACATTGAAGTGAGGCGGGTGTTGGGGCCTCAGGCGACGGTCATACACAGCTGTTCATATTCTACAAGAATCTACTGTCATTGTTTATTTCAAGTGTTCAACGAAAACACGAGTTCAGAGTTACCATACGACACTCTAATCCTCGGTAGCTCTTGTTCATTGTGAAAGAAAACCTATTTTCTTTATTGATATTATTAATAATGGTAGTATAATTTTAAATTAACACATTTAACACATCGTAAGCTGATCTTATTTTGATTCCGTGAGGAAATGAACTAGATGGGTAAAATGACTGATGAGACGTAGGTACATTCGGTCTAATTAATCACTTTCATTGTTATAAGTTTTTTTGAGAAAAAGAGTGACAATGAAAAGAGAGTGGTGTGAGTGTAGTTTATATTTTTTAAATAACACACTTTGGATGATTAACTGTCTGTTTATTGTGTGTGGTTAGTTGTAATATATTTCATAAGTCTCAATAACGGCATTCACAATTTGAAAGATGAAAACCTTGATTAAATCCTCAGTCTGGATTGCAGGTGGCCGGAATGGAACGACGACATGAGGGGGTTGGGGGGATAATTTATACATCCTCTCAAGCACTGAGCCATGGCACTTGGCAAATGTCACGTACGGCCCATGCGCTTATGCTTCGATCATCTGTAGACTTTGAGCGAGTTCTTTTTTCACCACACCCTCTTGCATGCATAAGCAGTTAAATGAATTAGGATGATTAAATACTTATTCGTCAAATGTATTATCGTCGTCGTGATTATCAGGGAGGGGCTCACATAAAGCCTGGGAACTATTTAAAGTCCCAAGATAGCACTAATGAAGAATTTAATAACCCTAATCAAGTAGAGCAGATGGCACAGTGAGATTTTAATTGCGATCAAAACTTCAAGACCCTTCCCCTAGTTCTCATCTTTGTCTCCCACTCAATACTGGCCATAAAATTGAAACCAACAAAGCACATTTTAAACAAGTTTTTTAAGTAGAGTTCGTCATATAACTGTAATTATGTCGCTCTGAAAGGAACAAAGGGTTGTTGCTTGGTAATCCATACTTTCTGTCTATTGTTTCAAAGAAACGGCCCCTCCGTGCGTGGGGATTCCTCAGACTCGGCTGCGAAGTGATTGAAAACAAATCAGGTCCGGTGTGGACCACAAAATTATGGCTGGCAGACGATTTAAATAATAATGTTTCAAAGTGCTATCCCGTCTACGGATTCATGAGAATACTGTCAATATCTATAGCTATGCGTGATCATATTTTTACGACCGTCAGTAATAATAGTGATTTGGTAACCTTGAACCTTCGGTGTGGAGGCAGCTTCTAGACAAAAAACGGTGTCTTCGCTTTTAATTTGAGCAGCCCCCGTAGCAGCGATGTCCCACACTACACTCTCACTCACTTCACCGCGATCCAAGTCAACGAGTTTTTCTGGATGGATCTGAAGAAGAAAATGGGACAAGGGAATTGTCATTGCTTTAAAACAAATTATTATTTGCATGTTCGTTCCAAGATACTAGGAAAACGCTTAAGTCCAGTCGCGTTGATGGATGATCTTTTTTGAAGTTTTAAGTTTGCGTGGGATCTATTTACTTATCAAGTGCCTTTTGAACGCATTGTTGGTGATTGTGTCAAGTTTCTATTGTTACTTGTGAATTGTCATTATAAACCTAAAAAACACTCATATTAAAACCTTTATTCTATGGATTTTGGCCAACTTTTTCTTTCAAAAGGCAATACATCACCATTACCTTTAAAGCCCATGTGAAATGTGAACGTTGTGGCCTTACCCGTTTGGTCAGAATCGGCCCAAATGTCACGAAAATATCGCATTTAAAAATCGAAAAAAAACGAAAAGTACGATATTCATGAGAAATATTTCTTCGATTGTACCCAAAAAACGTAGCAAGTCTATAAGTTCAGAGATTTCGAAGGTCCCTCAAATTTACATCAAGATCGCATATGCCGTTCGCCCGGTAGAGAGCGAACAAACAGACAGAAAAAAAAAAACAAAAAAAAAACACCCGAGCTAAATTTTTTGGGGGGTCAGTGAAATTGAAGTCTTCGCTTCGCTCATCCAAATATTCAATCTTAGCGAATGTTGTTATTACGTACGATTATAGCATATCATTTGCAACTAATTGTCGTGAATCGATCACGTTACATTTTTTACAATTACCAAAACCAAGTTTAAACAAATTTGATGATGACTTTTAAAAGCATATTTCATTAAGTACCAATAATAATCAGACTGGGCATATTTTTGGATGAGCGAAGCGAGCGAAGCGAAGATTCAATTTCACTACACTGGAGAAAAAAATCCGGAATGTTTTTTTTTTTTTCTTTCTTTCTGTATTTTTGTGTGTTTGTTAACACGATTCCGGCTAAAACCGATACTCCGATTGCAATGAAATTTTATGGAGACCTTCGAAATCTCTGAACTTAGAACTGCCACGTTTTTGAGCGCAATCGGGAAATTTTTTCACATAAAAAACGCAATTTTACGATTTTTTTTCGATTTTTAAAAAATTTCTTCGACTTATAACACCTAGGTACATGCTTTATCCGATTGTAATGTTTTTCACAGAACCTTAATTTTATGAATTAATATATTGGTGTAAATTTGAGCGTAATCGAAAGATTATTTCTCATGAAAATCAAAATTTTATGTTTTTTTCTTTTTAAAAAACAATTCTTTGACTTATAACACCTACATGCTTTATCTATTGTAATGATTTTTTTACAGAACCTTAATTTTATGAATTAATATACTCGTGTTTAATTTGAGCGCAATCGAATAATATTTCTTATGCAAATTGTAATTTTACGATTTTTTTCTTTTTAAAAATTACGATTAATTAAAATAATTAAGTTAATTTTTTATTTTATTTAATTTAACAATAAAAATTAAGTTAATTTTTATATAATTTAATTTAATTAAAAAAAATCTTCGACTTAGTAATGATTTTTTCACAGAACAACAGAAAATCCGCGTAACACATGGCATCTCAATGCACCATATACGCTCATCCAACAACGCGGCGGGACTTAAGCGTTTTCCTAGTATCTATTATTTAATTCTAATAACCGTTAGAAGGTAATTTGTAAAATTGAAGATTGACTACGAACGTTTTTCAAGTCAACAAAGACGACAAAAATGAGCTATTACTATTTTATAGTTAAAAGAACGTTTCGATTTTTGTGACAACACAAACACTTCTGTTCATGATAGTATGAGGATGGCCTAAAAGACACGATGAGCTATCATCAGATGAGGGGTAATCAAAATATACAAAATCCAACGAATGTTTTGAGCGAAAATAAATATGTACAGACTCAGCTACCTCCTTGAAACATAATGCAGTGATGGAACCAATTAAATATACCTCCTACCCGTGAAGTCTACTGTGACAGAATTCGACTAGGTGCGTCACCCTCAATTCTCAAAAATCCCTAGCCACCTTCGCAGAGGTTCATTGCATAAATATGAGCATAGAAACCACTAGGGAGGAGGCTAGAATGAGGAATTAATCTTGCAGGGATGCAGGGAATGGCTTGTCAATGTAGCAGTAGAATTACCTCCCCCCACCCCCGAACAAAACACACGCGGAAAGAGTCAACTACGTATGAATTACTGCGGACCGGAGCAAAGTAGCAGACTAGAGCGTCAAAACTGGTCGGAAAGTTGCAGGTTCGATTCCCAATCCCACCACTAGTTGTTCCGGTTGAGGAGGTTCTCACACAGAAAGACATTACATTTATATCACAAATCAGTGACCCTAGCCCAGGGCCGTAACTAGGTATAACCCGGGTATGATTCAAGGGCGTCCGCAGGAATTTGTTAGGTGGGGTTGTACTTTCGTGGGACATGCATGGGGGGGGGGGGGGTTGGAGGCAGAGCCCTAGGCGATATGTTTTGAAAATCAGGTGTTCAGAGTGTGTTTGGTGCGTTTTAGAGAAAAGTGGTAAAATAATGTAATTTTTGTGCAGTCGATACTCGAAACTAGAAAACCACAAAAAAAATTGGAAAGCTAACGTCCTGACGAGATTAATAGAGAGTAGAAATGTATAGAAAAACGTATTACGCAGGTATGTTGTGCTATTACACTCTTATTAAACGCGGCATAATGCCCCGAAAAACTTTGAATTTTAATCTAAAGAGTTATATTATTCGACTCTAATTAATATATTAATAAAATTGCTTTTTAGAGGATTCCAGGAGGGGGCAAATACCCGCCTTGCCCCCCCCCCCCCCCCCCCGCGGACGCCCTTGGTATGATTGGGTTAAGTACGTGCATGACCTTTTTTAAAAAACAGAAACGAATCCCACAAGTCCCACAAGCGGCTTAACTGTAGGGATAAAATGCACAAATACACTATAAAAAAAATACCCCAGACTCCAGACTTCATAATGATTGATAAAGTATTTAAAAAAAAATACAATGAAAATTAAATTGAAATAAAAAACTACGTAAACCACTTACATGCAATATCTAATTCATTAAAACAAAAATACTTAACATGGATTAGACAGACTTAATTAAATATTTCATTATATACAAATTTTGTTCTTAGGCTAAATTAAAATGCAAATAAATAATTATACAAGTACAACAACGAGAATACTACTTTTACAATATAGAAATATATTTAAATTTGATATGACATAATTGGCTTGAACATTCCAACAACACAGAAAACGCAACTGCACAATCACAACAAAAAAAACGTGATTTTAATTTTTAAATGAAATGAAAATAAAATTAATTCAAAATTAATCAATATCCATGAGTTTGAATAAAGTAAATAGGTTTTAATTTTTGTTTGCCTCATTATATGATTGCAAATCTTTTCATGTCCTCTGGTATGATTAAACATATGCGGAAATAAACACTCAAGAGTTCTCTGGCCGTACTTGTTCACGTATTCTGGAGCAATGAACTTAATTTTTTACACAGATCTTGTATTATATTATATTGATGTCGTAATGGTGTTCATAATAGTTTACCGTCGGTTCATAGATTGGCGTTGAATACTTTACATAATTAAACTTTTTAGGTTTATTTGGATTTATGTGCGGGTAAATCGTTAGGTCATACACAGTAAGAACCAACTAGGAAGGCACCTGTGAAAACACATTTTTTATTTTATTGAGAGTGGCGAATTGAAATTGGTGGTATATATATTTTGGTGCAAAATTAGTGCAAAATTCAAGTGCAAACAAAACTGAAATCGGGTGTTGGGCGGGGCTGTCATTAAGTTGGCCCATCTACTTATATAGTAAATAACTTTTTAATGCGAGTGGTGCAAAATTTAAATTTGCAGTGTATTTTGGTAGTGCAAAAGTATGATGTATTTCTTTAGTCATATTTCTTATTGGGCGGGGCTAACTTAATTGACGCCGTCCTCCGCAAAATATACTACCCCTGGTAGTTCTTTAGTTCGCTCAGGCCAGCGCCACCGTACGCTACGCCTGCAGACAGACAGTTACGCAGCCCGCATTACACGACCTCCGCAAAAAACACAGCCCCTGGTAGTTCCTTAGTCTGACGCCAGAGCGCCACCGTACGGCACGCCTGCAGGCAGACAATTACGCAGCCCGCATTACACGTTCGCGATGAAGAATATTATTTGCAGGCTACAGGTTAGCCACTCTCACCCTGAACTTGCAATGTTGTTTAGTTAGAAGTGTTGTTGTTTGTTTGCACACACGATTTCAGCCGAATGGCTACTCAGATTTTGAAGAAATTTCCAGGTTATATTCGAAAACTAGATTGCAATAAAATGTTGTTATTCTTTATAAAAATTGTACTTTGATTGTTATAGATTTTACAATCATTTCGTAACTCAATACCAGTTACAAGGATACTTTGATCTCAATTTAATTTACAAAATCCCTTCCAACCAATTTGTAACCATTGCCCTCAGTGAATTTCAGTTAAATTAAAATAATACTAATTAGATGTCATGATAACTGGATTTCCTCGAGATCTATGGTTTTTAAGCACTGGACGATTTCGTTAAAAAGCTATTTTAAAATATAATGTTGAATGCACTCAAATAAAAACAGTTGTTAAAAATTTTCAATTACTCTAACACACTACAGCCATGTATTGTTGGTTGTACATCCCTTACGATAAGGGAGTCTTCAAAATAGGGAGCGAAGCTACTTAGTCAACAGATTGCCAAAGAACACACTCACTTACCCTAGAATCTCAGCCAGCATTGAAATCTTACTGGAGGTGCACAGTACACATTATCCTCCTTTAAAAAATGGCTAGCACGGCCTCTCTAACCCGAAGGGTAACTGAAATCATTTTGCATCATCCTTGTTGAAGGGCAATGTCAACAAAAATGCATGTCAATCCGAGGTCAAGACGTGACACTTGCACAGACGGGCAAAAAATGTATGCATCTAGGAGAGCTTTGCTTCATAAAAATAATGGTATATTACCAACAATGGTGGACCAATGGTAGAACGAAAACTTAAAATGCATAGAAAAAGATGGCTCAATGCACAGCAAATGCTCATCCATCAACGTGACAAAAAAATCGTGCACAAAGTGGCCTAGTGCAACATGTTTATATAATTACCTTACACCGCACTAGGGTTGCACACGATAATCGATAACCAAAATTCATTATCGATTATCAAAATATCAAATAATTGGTCAATAGTTGCACGAATCAAACTCAAAAGACCGAGATTATCTCACGTTGTGCCATGCACTGGCTGGGCTGATGGTGTCACACTCGAGATTTATGTTTGGAAATGAGCTATCATTCGATAACGGAAGCCAAATACATGACATCGAAGACAGCGTGGCAGCAAATGGAATGCGATTGTATTGTTTTGAATAACACTTGCCACACTTGAGGTTCCACTTATAGGTCCGAACACGCTTTGTTGGCGATATCGATTTGATAATGACATAATCATTCTGATAACCGATAATGAAAAAAGTATCGATGTGCATCCCTACACCGCACCATACAAACATAATCTAAGGGTGCAAGTGTGTTAAATAGACCTACAATAACCGTTGAAAGGAAATAGATTGGCAACAGGGAGAGGAAGGTAACTGAAAATTATAATGCAGGTCAAGGGTGGAGGAAGGCCATCGGCCATGCAAAATGCATATTCGTTACCACCAGGGATAGGCATCATAACAGTTGGAAGTGTTGACAAATGGTTTTACCACATATTGCAACAACTCACACTGAAATTTGGAGAAAGAAAATTATAAAATAAAATAAAAGTATCTATATAATCCTTGGAAAAAGAAGCATTCAAAAAAGAAATAAAATGTTAATATCCTAGACTTTGGGCATGTGCACTGCACAGCATCTTTTGTACCCAGACCGCATGCCCCTGCAGGCAAACTATCACATTAAACATATCACAACCAGTTAGGAAGCTTCCCTCTATAGACTCTAGAGCTCGGGTGACAGAATAGTCACGTCCGACTTTGGCTTCGAACCAAGCCCCTTGGCAACAAGAGAGAAAGCTATGGTGGGTGGGATCATCAAACAAAATAATGAGATTACAAATCCTACAAATAAATGCAATACAAATAGGCCTACAGGGAGACAATGAAACAGACCTACCCGGGGAATTCCATTGTTATTTTCTTCACATCAAAGCACGTACTAATTGACATTGGTGTGAAGCGAGCAAAAGTTCTTATGCATTGTTTCTACTATGTAGTACTGCACATTCATAGTAAATTTCAGTCAGGTTTTAAGAAGTAACTTAATAAGATAGCTATAAATGTGAAACAATCTTAATTTTTACACTATATTCATATATTGGCTACGTATTACAAAATTTCAGGTGTAACAGATTTTCTGGTTGCATAACTACTCCTGGATCTCGCTCTTCATTTTGAATCATCCAAGGTTGTTGCCTCCTTCCGCATCAATTTGATTCTGTCCATATTTGTTTCTCTTGTTCCTACAGACATACCAAACCTTTAGAATATCTGAAGCTTTTTTCTTCAATAAATTAATTGTGAAACAATTTCTGGACCAGAGGAATTTCCATGTCAGGAACAAAGTTTCAAGTAATCTTCCTGTCTTACACCTCCAAACACTGCAAAAACAATGTTCAAAAGTGAGAAAACATTTTAATTTATAATAACTGAACATACAGTAGTCTACTCTAGTATATGTAAAATTTATGTGCAAGTTGTAGAATTTTCTACACTTGAGCACTACAATTTTCAAATTTTATTTGGGCAGCTATAAAATAAATCTTAGAGATCACAATAGATAACCAATAGATTTTAACAAGTAATTCCTTGAGAAGAGGTTTTAATTTTAAACATGGTATATGATAGGTTGCTTTAAATCAAGAAAGACATAGAAATATTAGAAATTTCTTTATTTTACATACTTGTCACCAGATAAAATAAATATCTTAACATATTTAACAATACAAATTGGTAATCTTTTCATCTTGGTAATGCACTTAGTACTGCTTCATGTCTGCAGACTACGGCATTGTGTCGGCAGAGTTGTGTCTGTAGACGTCAGTATTCAAGTGTTGTGTGTATTGTATCAGTGGTCTAAAGTGTCATGTCAATGGACTAAAATTCCAGGTCATTGGACTAATACTTTGTGTTTGTGGACTACAGTGTCATGACAGTGGATTAAAAGGTTCATTTTGTGGACTAAAATGTCATGTTTGTGAACTTAAAACATTGTGTCTGTAGATACAAGCATCAGTCTGTAGGCTACAGTGTTGTATCTCTGGACTAAAACGTCGTATCTGTGGACTAAAGTGTCATGTCAGTGGACTTGAACGTCATGTCTTGTAGACTACAGTACACTATATCATCAGTCTGCAGACTACAGTGTTGTATCTGTGGACGACAGCGTTAAGTCTTCCAACTACAAACGGGACTCGGAGACTGACTTCGATTTCCGTGAGTAGACACGACGGTGCATGTCGTCGACAGAAACCAAGAACCAAGTCCCAGGGAAGAGATTATTGGAATCTGTGGTGGGTTGATACGGCGCTGAAAACAAAATCAGGTTACTGGCATAAGTTACCAAAATCATGGAACTCAAAGCTGTATCAAAATTGAAAAAATACACAAAGAATGACGATACGATATTGAAACTAATAAGAAAAGAATGTACCGGGACATTGTAAGTATAATTGAAGTTCGCTCTAGCTGTGAGTCAAAAAACATTCATACTGGTTCCTGAAAGTAAATAGCGAGTGAAATCAAGACTAAAAATGTATATAATAAATGGTCATGGAGAAATGTAATATGGCATGGTGGAAGAGAGGAAAGAACGGGAGGCATAATCAAACCAATATATCAATCACAAATGAAGGTTGTGTTGTTTTGCTTTCTGTTACATTCGAGAACCAAATCAAGGCTCACATAGATTACTATCACATTTAAGGTATAATAATGATCTCCTTCCTCCATTCCCCAAATATAAACAATAAATGATGGATACAAGTTTTAGGATAGGCCCTATAACTATATTATCAGTCTTGGGCACGCTCCCCCCAAAAATGAACTTTGAAAAGTTAAGTTAGTTCTGCCTAAAAAGGAACTAAGACGTTCCGCGTTCCTCAAAAGGAACTTGGTTCCTTTCACGTTCCTTATACCATCATTGATTTAAATAATAATAATTGTGATGAGTTAATTTATCATTACTTTTATTTATTAAAGTGAGTCCCAGGCCATCTGACGAGGGTGGCGCCATTTTCGATAACACAAGATGTCACAAGATATTTGTCATACTGCAGTTTACGATACCAGGTACTGGAAACCGACAGGATAATGACGGCGAAAGGAACTTATAAAGGAATGTTAAATTTGTTCCAAGTTTCCACAAAATAGTAACTTTGACGTTACAAGTTCCTGATCTAAGAAAAAGGAACGGGTTCCCACAAAAAATCCTGAAAAAGGAACGTGTTACCGGGAATGCGTTCCTCCCCAAGACAGTATATTATTTACTGGTACCAACTGTAATTTGTTAGGTTGCTAACAGTTTCAAAATTTTTGTTATGTCCAGTACATTTTCATATAATTATAACACACTCCCAGTTAGCCAGCTGTAATATACAATGAAGAAGATAGGCCCTACACTTAAAAAAAACTTGATTAAAAATAATAAGTGAAATATATACCCGTATTACATAATCACCTTTCATGTACGCCTTCTCTCGCATATCCATAACCTGACTAAATTGCTCGGGCGTAAACTTGACCCGTGCATCTAGTCGATTTCTGACGTCGGCAAGGTTGCTGCAGAGATTGTTCAGAGCCGATCCGGTGCCTGCATCGGCCGCTATCAGGAGAGAGTACATCGAAGACGCTAAGCCAGACCCGTAAGAAAACAGTCCGATTCTTTTGCCAGATAATTCTTCAGGGGTTTTAGTTATCAATAAAGAGACAAGTCCTCCATATAAAGACGGTGTATACATATTTCCCACTTGGTTAGCAAGAAGTAGAAAGGGCTTTGTTTTTTCTTCATAGATTTTCGAACTAAGGGCCATGGCAGCTTTTTCCACATCCCTATCAAAGTATGTATCTGCCAAAGCTGTATTCCTGTAACAGAAATTGTTTAAATAAGTATGGCCGGAAGTCGGAACCAATCCATAGCCAAGTGAGAGTGTGGGAAATTGGAACTTCTTCATTACCACAGTTCACCGCCACTTCCCTAAATAAAAATATATTTAAAGTTTTTGACTTGTTAATATTTTTACTTTCTGTCTTTTAGACTTACATTCATATTCAGATGCCTAATCATTATCAATAATCATAACTAACTACTTAAGGTATAATTTAGATTGGAGAAGGGTTGACAGGTTGGGAAAGATTGATAGACAGATAATCGTCTTTGTTGTCTAGGCGGGACAAAGGTCAGCCAGGCCTTTTCTTCCATCCATCATCCATTTTCATCATCATGTCTTATACTAAATATATTTTTACAGAATTATTTCTGGATACAATTATTAATCACAATTTACAAGAAAAATATTTGAAGATATTAAATTTACATTATTGTAGTCAATACATATAGCCTACATTTTACATATTTTGTCATTGTGAATATTTGAAGATACTATTAAATTTACATTATTGTAGTTCATACATATACATTTTACATTTTACACAAATATACTCTCATTCATACCATAATTATTAAGTTACTTGTCTACAGAAGTTAGAATCAAGCAATAGCATATTGTGAGTTTAAACATTGTGTGCATTATGTTATTTGCCAGTATTCCCATGGCATTTTGTGAAATATAATTCATGAATTTAAAAAAATATTATCATAAGAGATGATTTGAATGGAGATACGTGAAGTTGGTAGCAAGATAAGAAGGTAAAGAAGTTGATTATACACAATGAACGAGACAGAGTGGAGGTTACGTCGATCATTTAGACAAAGCCATTGAAGATCTTTGTAACTTGGAGTTACATTGTCAGATTTTTTAATACCCATAATGAAACGTACGTATGAATTTTGAGCCCGCTGAAGTCGAATAGATCAAGTCTTCAGTCAAGTCATTATAAATAACGTTGTAGTAGTCAAAGTGAGGAAATATGAGGGATTGTACAAGCATTCTTTTGAGTTTAGTTGGAAGAAAGTTCTTAAGTCTATTTAATGATTGTAGCAAGGTTTAAGTCTTTTGACAAACATGTGTAGTATGTTCAGTCCAAGAAAAATTATCAGTCATATAAAGCCCCATATAAAGCATAGATAACCCAGCCCAGCCTGAAGGGCTGGATGGGGGCAACAAAACTTTTCACCTGCTGATGACATAGCATAATACTACACTAAAATGACTGTGTAAAAAATTATTTCTTGTAACTGTGATTTTACACAATTTGTTTTTTAAATCCTAAAATTTTAACAAATTTACGTTATGGGGAATTTCTTAATCGGCTTTAACCTGCTAATTTTTTGTCCCACATAGATACTAGGACATTGTACCAATCTAAAATGGCCCTTTATAACATCGTGTCTTGAAACTGTGCACAAATATAACCTCAAACACTGAAAAATATGCATTCCAAAATCACACTTCTTCTTGGTAAGCAGCTTATTTTGCCAAACCACTTGTCCAAATTACAAAACAAAATATAGGGGATTTACAGAAAAGGTTATCGCATTCGTCAATAATGGCCAATATGTTTTTGAATCAAAATCCTATAAGGTCACGGGACATAAATATCGTCCCCATGTTATTTCTTATGGGAGATTTTTGTCAATGCGACCTAGCTCGAAAATGACAAAGTTTGACAAATTTTTGAGGGGTCATGGTTGCCCCAATAATTTTTCTGTTACTTTGTTAATTCATAACTAGTTAGTATGAATGAAATATATTTTTTGAGTTAAGCGGGTGAATACCCCTTTAATCCACAATGCGTTTTGTACTTGCACTAGTAATTGCTTGTTAATAATTTAAATTAATACCATATATAGTAGGCCTATACACTAGGTAACAATTATTGAATTAATATCAAATCGTTAATCCGAGAGTAGTCGCGCCCGTTTGTTACGTGAATAGTCGCGCACGGTCATTTAGACCGACGCATCTATTATTGTCAAATAAGTCGACGTGATGTGTGTGAGTATGTGTGTGTGGGTAATAAAGTAATGAATTGGGTATAAGCAGGATCACGTTTATTGGTTGATTTGATATAAATGCATATTGCACAAAAGAGAACATTGAAACTTTTTGGGATACACGTAAATGATTTACTAAAATATAAACACTACTATAGTTCATTGAGACTATTGTTGATAATTCAGTCTAAATTTAGTTTTACCTTGTTCTAGTTATATCAAACAAATTTTCGGACAAGTATTTTTATTTTTTAGTCGCACTATTTTAATCATACCTTTGAATATAATGGTGGAGCACAGTCATGTTTTTGCTAACCTTAGAAGTCAAAGAGCGGTCAAAATGACCGCGCGTCTGAACACAGGGATTATTCTTGCTGAAGTTCGTCCGAACACAGACTCGTTTTACTAGTCACTGGTGATAGGTATTTTAGGAAGGTAGATGCAGGGCCGGATTAAGACATTTGGCGCCCATAGGCTTAAAACAAAACACGCCCCCCCACCCCTCCTTAATTTCAACATACTGAAAAACATAATATGCATGCATTTTAGCTTAAAAAGAAAAAGTATGTAACTAGTAACTAGCAATTCAACTCGACCACCACATTGTATAATTTGTAATTTGTATAAACTCGTCCGTTGTAGTCGCGCAAATCAGGCATTGGCAAGCAATTTTTTTCCTTTTCCTTGGCAAATGTGTCAATGATGTGATCGTAATTTAAACTGTTAGTGGTGCCGGAAGTGCATTTAAGGGGGGGGGAGGGGCGGGGGGCAATAAAACACTTTTTGGAAGAGCGTAGCGAGCGAAGCGAAAATTTCATTCTACTATAATGAAGAAAAAAATCCGGATTGTTTTATTATTTTTTTTTCTGTTTTCATTTTTGTGTGTTTGTTAATACGATTTCGGCTAACTGATACTCCGATTGCGATGAAATTTTCTGGAGGTCTTCGAAATCTCTGAACTTAGAACTGCCACGTTTTTTTAGCGAAATCGAAAAATTATTTCTCATGAAAATCGCAATTTTACGATTTTTTCAAATTTCTTCGGCTTAGAACACCCACATTCTTTATCTGATTCCGATTGTTATGATTTTTTCACAGAATCTTAATTTTTGAATTAATATATTCGTGTGTAATTTGAGGTAATTGTAATTTGATATTAATTCTCACGAAAATTACTATTTTACGCTTTTATCGTTTTTTAAAATTTCTTCGACTTGTAACACCTACAAACTGTATCCGATTGTTATGATTTTTTCATAGAACCTTAATTTTATTAATTAATATATTTGTGTGAAATGTGAGCGCAATTGAACAATTATTTTTTTCCCAAAATTCGCAATTTTAAGATTTTTTTTCGTTTTTCTTGAATTTACTGTTTGTATTTTTGTGTGTTTGTTAACACGATTCCGGCTGAACCGATATTCCAATTGCGATGAAATTTTCAGGAGGCCTTCTAAATCTCTGAACTTAGAACTGCCACGTTTTTGAGCGCAATCAAAAAATTATTTCTCATGAAAATCGCAATATTACCCTTTTTTCGTTTTTATAAAATTACGCTCATCCAACAACGCGCCTGAAAAAGCGTTTGCGAAGCTTCCTAGTAGAACTGGCCATGAAACAATGGTTTTGGAAAAAGTATAAATTTTGGTACAATGGGAGCTTCGGCGGGGATGCCTCCCATGCTAGTGCGGGTCTGGGGCGTATAGCCCCAGAAAATCTTGATTTTTGACATAGCAAATGGGAGCATTTTACTAGATTTAGCATGATATTGTCGATAATATTAAGTTATTAGTTGTTGTTTGTAAGGAGTTAGACGCCTTGCCCACGGAGCCGAGTGGGGGCGCTTTGGCGCCCCCAAAATGCTGGCGCCCCAGGCTCCAGCCTACTTAGCCTATGCCTTAATACGGCCCTGGGTAGATGGATGTACAGGGTTCGCGCATGCAAACTGTACAGATGCCAACGGTTGAAAAGAAAGTCAGTCTACATGACCAAGTGCGACTATACTCCCGGGCTAACCAATATTGAATTGTTTACTTTACTGGTGATGTAAATGAAAGTAAATCAGATTGTCTGTTCAAGCTGCAGATATTTTAAGAATATGGAATGGAGATAGCAGGACAGCGGTAAAGAGGAAATAACGGAAGAATTGAAAGGAGTCATTAGGGAGATATCAGCACAAGAAAGGAAATTCTGTGTCCCCGGGGTGTGAAGGAGAGAAGGAGATGGGAAGATAAGAATATATGGTTATGCAGTATTGCCAAGTGGAGCCTGCTAGAGGTGGGAAATTGCAATTGTTATTAAAGTAAATAAAAGGAGCATATTTTGTAATTTATTAGAGATGAGCCGATGCCAGATTTGACCGGTTCCGATTCTTAAATTATGGTGTGAGATTCCGATTCTTTAACGATTCCGATTCTTATACTGTTCAAGCTTAAATAAACACAAATATGTACTAGTGAGGAAGATTTGCTACAAGAACAATGTAAGGAATTATATTTACAACTAGGCCGCTTCGCAAACGTTTTTTCCAGTCGCGTTGATGGATGAGCTTTTTTTGGAATATTTCTGTCCAATGATTACGTTTTTATGTGGAATCTCATTACTTTTTCTTTAGTTACTTGATATTACTTGTTCATTATACAACTGTAAAAGGCTTATATTAAAACCATTATTTCTATGAATTTTGACCAACTTTTTCAATTTCTTTCAAGAGGCACTACATCACCATAATCTTTATGTCAATGTAAAATATGAACGTTGTAACCCCACCCGTTTGGTCAGAATCGGCCCAAATATCACGAAAATATCGCATTAAAAACCGGTGAAAAAATCGTAAAAGTACGATTTCTATAAGAAATATTTTTTCAAATGTCTCTAAAATCATGACATATATAATTTCAGTGATTTTAAACGTTCCCATAAAGATTCATCAATATCGGAGTAGCCGTTTGCCAAATATCACGAAAATATCTCATTAAAAAAATGAAAAAATCGTAAAAGTACGAAAATCATAAGAAATATTTGATCGATTTATACGCAAAAAGGTGGCAGGTCTAAGTTCAGAGATTTCGAAGGTCCCCTCCAATTTTCATCAAGATTGCATATGCCGTTTACCCGGTAGAGAGCGAACAAACAGAAAAAAAACTAACAAAAACAAAACACCCGAGCTATTTTTCTTGGGGTAACGTAAGTGAAAAAACAAAAACAAACACAAAGTCAAATTGAAGTCTTTGCTTCGCTCATCCAATTAATTCAGTCCTTCATTTATTAAATGCTGATTGTATAGAAGAGTTAACACTTTACAGTTTTACACTATTCAGGTTGGAAAAGAAAACTAGAACATAAAAATACAGCTTGATGGGCTGGGTACAATATACATAGGGACCCTGAAAAATTAATAGTTGTCCTCCTTTGTCTATCAGTTTTTATAAATGAATAGGATGGATCAGTGGTACTCAAACTGCGGCCCGCGGGCCCCGTGCGGCCATCCTTACCAATTATTGCGGCCCAGAGTTTTGTGTATTTACTCTTAAGCATCACCGGGGGACCCTCACCCTGGAACACCATGTATAATTTTTTTCAGCCACTTCTAGATCCTTTTAAAGCATTTTTCTCGTCAACTGTGAGAATTAGAGCGAAACCCTTAGGTATTAAGCATCACCGGGGACCCTCTAGGTGCTACTTCCTTTCATTGCATTTATCCCGACAACCGAGAAAGTTAGAGCGAAACCGTTAGGTATTAAGGTGCTAGTTTCTTTCATTGCAATTAATTCGGCAACCGTGAGAGTTAAAGCGAAACCGTTAGGTACTTAGCATCACCGAGGAACCCCTCCCTGAAAAACCATGTATAATTTTTTCAGCCACTGCTCGATGCTCACATCGCATTTTTCTCGTGAACCGTGAGAGTAAGAGCGAAACAGTTAGGTAGTTATAAGGTTATGTGGTTATGTCGTTATGTGGTTATGTCGTTATGTGGTTATGTCAAAATGTGGTTATGTGATTATGTCGTTATGTGGTTATGTGTTATGTGGTTATGTCGTTATGTTGTTATGTCGTTATGTGTTGCCGCACCAGGTTGCCGCACCTGGTTGCCGCACCTGGTTGCCGCACCTCGCTGCTGCACCTGGTTGCCGCACCCAGGTGCCGCACCTGTCTACCGCACCTGGCTGCCGTACATGATAATACCCTTCGATAGAGGTGAAGTGTGGACCATCATTCTCTGATAATCCGATCTTATATTACCCTTTTCGAGGAAAAAATAAAATTGCGGAATTTGGGTGATTTGTTTGGAAATTCGGAAACATACTTTACAAGGTCAAATCTTCATTTTTAAACTTTTCTCTATGTTTGGGTTGGTGCTGTGTCGGCGTTTTTTCAAGGGAAAAAAAATAGCTGGAATTTCGTTGCATAGTTTGTTTTAAAATTCAGAACCATACTTTTCTACTAAGTATACATCATTTTAAGTCTTTTCTTTCGAATAAACATTTCTCTAAGATCTTCATCAGTGAGAGTAAGAGCGAAACCGTTAGGTATTAAGAATTGCCGGGGCCCCATCTAGGTGCTAGTTTCATTTATTGCAATTATCTCGACAACCGTGAGAGTTAGGGCGAAACAGTTAGGTTGTTATATGGTTATGTGGTTATGTCGTTATGTGGTAAAGTGGTTATGTGGTTATGTGGTTAATGATTAAGTCATTATGTGGTAAAAGGTTATGTCGTTATGTGGTTATGTGGTTGTGCCGCACCGGATTGCCGCACCTTGCTGCCGCACCAGGTTGCCGCACTTGGTTGCCGCACCTGGTTGCCGCACCTCGCTGCTGCACTGGGTTACCGCACCCAGGTGCCGCACCTGTCTACCGCACCTGGCTGCCGTTCATGATAATACCCTTCGAAAAAGGTGAAGTGTGGACCATCATTCTCTGATAATCTGATCTTATATTACCCTTTTCGAGGAAAAAATAAATTACGGAATTTGGGTGATTTGTTTGGAAATTCGGAAACATTTGGTCGAATCATCATTCTTAAACTTTTCTCTATGCTTGGGTTTGTGCCGTGTCGGCGTTTTTTCGAGAAAAAAAATAGCGGAATTTCGTTGCATAGTTTGTTTTAAAATTCAGAACCATACTTAACTACGAAGTATACATCATTTTAAGTATTTTCTTTCGAATAAACATTTCTCTAAGATCTTCATCCGTGAGAGTAAGAGCGAAACCGTTAGGTATTAAGCATCACCGGGGGACCCTCTCCCTGGAACATATGTATAATTTTTTTCAGCCACTGCTAGACCTTTTATGCATTTTTCTCTCAACTTGAGAGTTAGAGCGAAACCGTTAGGTATTAGTATCACCGGGGGATCCCCTCCCTGGAACACCATGTATAATTTTTTCAGCCACTGCTAGATGCTTATATCACATTTTTCTCGTCAGCTATGAGATTTAGAGCGAAACCGTTAGGTATTAAGAATCACCGGGGCCCCTTCTAGGTGCTAGTTTCTTTCATTGCAATTAATTCGGCAACCGTGAGAGTTAAAGCGAAACCGTTAAGTACTTAGCATCACCGAGGAACCCCTCCCTGGAAACACCATGTATAATTTTTTCAGCCACTGCTAGATGCTTACATCGCATTTTTCTCGTCAACCGTGAGAGTAAGAGCGAAACAGTTAGGTAGTTATATGGTTATGTGGTTATGTCTTATGTGGTTATGTCAAAATGTGGTTATGTGATTATGTCGTTATGTGGTTATGTGGTTATGTGATTATGTCGTTATGTCGTTATGTGGTAAAGGGTTATGTCGTTATGTGGTTATGTGGTTGTGCCGCACCTGGTTGCCGCACCGGGTTGCCGCACCTGGTTGCCGTTCGTGGCTGCTGCACATTGCTGACGCACCTGTCTACCGCACCTGGATGCCGCACCGGGTTGCCGCACCTGGTTGCCGCACCTGGTTGCCGCACCTCGCTGCTGCACCCGGTTGCCGCACCTGTCTACCGCACCTGGCTGCCGTACATGATAATACCCTTCGATAGAGGTGAAGTGTGGACCATCATTCTCTGATAATCCGATCTTATATTACCCTTTTCGAGGAAAAAATAAAATTGCGGAATTTGGGTGATTTGTTTGGAAATTCGGAAACATACTTTACAAGGTCGAATCATCATTCTTAAACTTTTCTCTATGCTTGGGTTCGTGCTGTGTCGGCGTTTTTTCGAGGGAAAAAAATAGCGGAATTTCGTTGCATAGTTTGTTTTAAAATTCAGAACCATTCTTTACTACGAAGTATACATCATTTTAAGTCTTTTCTTTCGAATAAACATTTCTCTAAGATCTTCACCGTGAGAGTAAGAGCGAAACCGTTAGGTATTAAGCATCACCGGGGGACCCCCTCCCTGGAACACCATGTATAATTTTTTTCAGCCACTGCTAGATCCTTTTATCGCATTTTTCTCGTCAACCGTGAGAGTTAGAGCAAAACCGTTAGGTATTAAGAATCACCGGGGCCCCATCTAGGTGCTAGTTTCTTTTATTGCAATTATCTCGACAACCGTGAGAGTTAGGGCGAAACCGTTAGGTTGTTATATGGTTATGTGGTTATGTCGTTATGTCGTGATGTGGTTATGTGATTATGTCGTTATGTGGTAAAAGGTTATGTCGTTATGTGGTTGTGCCGCACCGGAGTTATGTGGTTATGTGGTTGTGCGTTCCGCACCTCGCTGTGCACCGGGTTGCCGTTCGTGGCTGCTGCACATTGCTGCCGCACCTGTCTACCGCACCTGGTTGCCGCACCGGGTTGCCGCACCTCGCTGCCGCACCTGGTTGCCGCACCTCGCTGCTGCACCGGTATTAAATGTTTCTATTTTTTAGTTGTGTTCATGATGATAAATCTCCAACCAAGTAATGTTTTAAAAAGTTCTGTAACTTCAGTTGACCCAAAGCTATTGGTCTCTGCTAGGATGCAATTTCTCGTCTTTGTATCTTGACCTAAATATTTTGCTTTGTGTATTTAACGGCTTCTGTGAGGGGGCGGGGCAGGTAGCGGCCTCACATCCAAAAAGGGTCTGTGTCTGTCATTAGCAGTGTATAAAGCAGACCACGTTACTGTCGCTGATCCGTGTTGATATATCACTGAAAAGTCAGGTGTTAATTCAAAGTGTGCAAAGAAAAGGAAGTTAGAAGATGAAAATCAATTTTTTTCAATGTTGTTGGGAAGAGGAGTTTAGAAGATACTTCAATGTATGTTATTTGTAGTTAGCTAGTTTCGGGCTGGAAACGTTTTAATTTAGGACGGCATCACTCATCGAAACACAGCTCATTTGAGGACAAGTTTACCAAAGGATCCGTGAATTGGAGACAAGACAAGACACAGTGTCATCGTTCAACGTCTGTCAAGTAATGTCAGGTAAACAAGAAATCCCAATTACACCTACAACTTCAATAATTACTAGTAAACCGAAAATAAATGTAGGCCTACCCTTTACCATTTAATATTGAATGAATGTGTTGTTTAAAGACAACACAATATATTAAGCATACAAACACCGGTAATTAATATATGTAGGCCTACCTCAAATATTACTACCACCTCTTTCCCCACCCCGCCACAAAACATAGAGGCATACTTGTGTTTTATTAATGCGGCCCAGCTATACTTGGATTATTTGAAAAGTGGCCCTCCGGAAAAAAAGTTTGAGTACCACTGGGATAGATGTTAAATAAATAAATAAAAAATAAAAATAAATAAAATAATGTTTTAATTGCGTTATATTTTTTTTTCATTTTATTATAAAAACTTAAAATAAAGGCTACATTTATTTTGTCATACAGAATACAATTATTTAAAACTATTTTTTTTTTCACGTATTTTCAAATTTCCTGCACTTTTTGCCGTCGTTAAGTTTCAATTGTTGGTACTTCGTTGATCAAGAAGCGAAATTTCTATAGTTTGTATTTGTTATGTTACCGACCCTGCACGACGAGTGTGAAGTGTGACATCACCCGTATTTCAACAGCTATTTTAGTGGCCTATTTTGCTCACGAGAACATAGTAAATGCATGGAAAATGGGGAAAATACTGCCAATTTTGACTAAATTTCTCGAAAAACAATAGAACTGGCAGTATTATGCTTTAAAAGTGAAAACAGTCTTATATTGTTCCATATTGCAAACGTTTTATAACGATTTAAGGGTCTAAAGTGGTTAATTTGTCCACAAAAATGTGTTTCATCAATCATCATATTCTGGAAAATTTCGGGGTCCCTAAATGTACACACTTTCATCCGCCTAACGACCGCAAATACGTGAGGTATTCATCTTCACTACACCTGCCTAGCAACTGTTGACCGCCTACCATCGTATCTCTCTTGGTGGTTGGAGTATGCGAGACCACCCGAGGTCTGCCGAGTGGGGCTCGGGAGTGCGTACGTCGTGTGACCTTATCGATCTTTTAAACATGAATTGGAATCGCTCAAATGGCCGAAAAATATGGGAATCGCGATTCTAACGATTCTTAGAGAATTCGTGGAATTGCCGGAATCAGTTTTGAAATCGTCCCATCTCTACAATTTATTTTTTAAGGACTTCAATTCTTAAATTTAGCATTGTGGTGCTTTTAAAATCTCAAATGACACTTTATAGTAAATTGATGAATTGTTGTTCAGCCCCAGGCCTCTAGTCGTGCACTTGAGGTGGATGAATGCAATGTGAGATTTAAAACCAATTAAGAAGTCCAATTCATGAAAAAATACAACGGTTCAAGTAATTATCAATAGGCAATAGCTATGGCCAAGCCTAAATTTTGGTAAAAGTAGCAATTTGCAGCATTCACAAAAATCTTGAACTTGCTATTTAGCATATAAGTATAATGCAAAATGATACTGATGATTCTAATGATTCTGATACATCTTCTTCAATATAAACTCACGTGAAAGGCTCAAGTCCTGGATACTTGCTCTTCTTCTCCTGAGGTGCCATCTTAAAGTCGTTCAACAGTAGTCGAGCCAGCGACTTCTGAACGAGTTTGCAATACGGTGTGTGGAACAATACTGCGTCGAACCAGTCGAGAGTCACTTTATTATTACTTTCTCCTAGAAGAGAATGATATATTTTAATATCCTATTTGAAGTCTTCAATTAATTTCTAATAGGCAGTGAAAAGTAACATTAGAAGTAATTTGGTTTAAAACTAGGACTACTGAGACATTTGCAGGTTTTTTACAGGTTGGACGGGGTACATAAAATATCTGTGTTTCTGTGCACGTGGCATCAATGGGATATCAAGCTTTGCATGTTCATGAATGAAAATTGAAAAGTATTGAAAATATTTGAAGTAATTATAATTAATCACGTATAATTTGTAATAAAAATTTGTAAGTATAGGGCCTATCACTGTTTTATATTGCAACTACAATTCATGATTTTGTTGATTTAAATTATATAAGTAAAGCATCTAAACTTAGGGATGCATACAATAATTAATATTATCGATCGATAATCAATATTGGATGAAATCTCGATAATAGATAATCAAAAGTCTTATTATCGATCATCGAAATATCAATAATTCGTTGAAAACGGCCTGAGACACGTAATTTGTATTTCCCGCTTGGGGAGACAGAGATAGGTCACAAGGTGTCTTACTCGAGATTTATGTTTGGGAGCGAACTTAGCCGATAGTGGGAGGCAAAAACAAAGACAACAAAAACAGGACGAGGCAGCGACTGGCATGAGATTGTATTGTTTGAATTTCATTTACCACATTTAAGATTCCATCTTTTTTGGAATGGGCTTGAATTTTTTATTGGTAATATTGATACTATTACCTATAATGAATGACATTACCATTTCAATAATCAATAATGAAAAAAAGTATCGATGTGCATCCCTATCTAAACTTGTGTGGCTCTAAGTACTAATAAATTACACTACATCGTGTAGACCGCGGGGCGTGTAATACAAAATAAACTACTATGTAGTCATGTACTAATGAAGTGCCAACCACATCATTTGATAGAAAAGTGCAGGATTGAGAAAATGTAAAACTTCCAAAGTAAAGTTAAATAAATTAAATACTGTAGATAAAAGAATACTTACCCTTAATTATTGTACTCTCAGTTTTCTTGCAAAACAGCTGATAGCAGTGGTCCAAAGCATTGAGATAACACTTTATAGATAGTTTTCCATCTACAGTTGGGTATTCAGATCTGAGGTCAGGCTTGTAGAAATCATATGCATGTTGCATATATGTTGATCGGTTCCCTGAACAAACAACCAACCATCATAATACCGAGCACTCGTGTACAAATCAAGCATTGAACAGGTAATTATCAAAGAAATGGTAAGAGTTGAGCAAACTGTATAAGACCAACATTATCCTACATACTGTATTTTATTTTGGCCATTAGGGGTGCAGATGTTAGATAATTTAGTATGTCTTAGTGATACGTACGTACACATATGCTTTTTATTTAAGTACTAGGAAGATTCGCAAACGCTTTTTCAGGCGCGTTGTTGGTTGAGCGTAATTGTTTAAAAACAAAAAAAAGCGTAAAATTGCGATTTTTATAAGAAAAAATTATTCGATTACGCTAAAATTTCACGCGAATATATTAATTAATAAAATTAAGGTTCTGTAAAAAATTATTACAATCGGATAAAGCATGTAGATGTTATAAGTCGAAGAAATTAAAAAAATAAAAAATAAATCGTAAAATTGCCATTATCATGAGAAATAATTTTTTGATTGCGTTCTAATTTCACACGAATATATTAATTCATAAAATTAAGGTTCTGTAAAATAATCATTACAATCCAATAAAGCATGTAGGTGTTGTAAGTCGAGGAAATTAAAAAAATCGAAGAAAAAAATCGTAAAATTGCGATTTTCATAAGAAATAATTTTTTGACTGCGCTCAAATTTCACACGAATATATCAATTCATAAAATTAAGGTTCTGTGAAAAAATCATTACATTAGGATATATCATGTAGGTATAAGTTGAAGAAATGTTTTGAAAATTGAAAAAAATCGTAAAATTACGATTTTCACTAGAAATAATTTTCCGATTGCGCTAAAAAACGTGGCAGTTCTAAGTTCAGAGATTTCGAAGGCCTCCATAAAATTTCATCGCAATCGGAGTATCGGTTTAGCCGGAATCGTGTTAACAGACAGACAAAAATACAAAAAAATAAAAAATAAAGAATAAAAATAAAAATTCAGGATTTTTTTCTCCAGTGTAGTGAAATGGAACCTTCGCTTTACTCGCTATGCTCATCCAATAACCAGAGTTATGGAAACCTACCTAGAATTGAAATTTAAAAAAAACTGGATTAGTACATATATATTTTTTTAGCCAAAAGGAGGATAATAATTTTTATTATAACAATTTAGATCAAAATTTAAGTAGGCCCTACTGTAGGTGTGTTTAAAAGATTTAATTTTGTTGTTTTGATTTCAAGAGATTGGTTTTATAAGCAGACAGTGATGTGATGTTAGTTATGAGCTTGAACAAGGCCTTGGATTTTAATGATTCAAGTACTGGTACCTTCTTAATTATACTAGCCGATAGGCATAATCAGTAACATTTATAAGCGCACTCACGTAGATTAAGAATAAGCAAAAAAAAAAAAAAACTGAAAATTAGACAAAAATAATACATAACATACAACCTCAAGAGGCCTCCTTGTCCCATCTTTGGGATTGTCATGCTATTTTGTTTTTTTGGTGTCCATCATCCATCCTATAATCTGTTGCGATTCAATTATACAGCCACGTAGAAATATCCACAGATAGATTATAGTGGCAAGTTACTTTGTTGGAGGGATCATTATGTAACCTTCAAAGCTGGTATAAAAATAACTTTTTGCATGTCTTAGGAATACTGAAGCTGTAGGAAGCAGACTTAAATTAAATTCCCAACCTTTAATAACATTAAATGTTAGTGGGCACATTATTTAATAACTCAACAAAAGAATGAATTGGGTTAATAACATAGCCAGATACAAAACCTTGGCAATACCTGTAGTTAGTGCTTGAGTAAATGCACAGAAGAGGTTCAATTCCTACAAAGTAAGTTATAATTTTAGTTTAATCACAATGTAAGTATTATTTCAATTCAGTTTCTTTAATTGAGCGAGCGTAGCGAGCGTCTCCTCTTGACTATTATGGCTCGAATGTCGTGTTTTTTTTCATTTTTTCTGTTACTGCTTCGATACAGATCGCACCGTTTCTCTGATCAACCTGAAATTTTGCACACATGTACATACCACCTATGCGGGTTGCTGTATAGTTTTTGAACAAAATCCGATAGTTGGTTATATAAAAAAAAAAAATGTTCCGATCGTTATGAAATTTTGCAGGGTCAATAAGTACAACATTCTCTCCTATTTTACAAATTTTCAGCTAAATCGGTCAAGACCTTCAAGACTATATGTAACATGTATGTATGTAACATTATGGGAATGTCGTACTCGGGTCGTGTTGCACGTACCGGTGCTCGCTCAACAACGCGACGTGACTTTAGCGTTTTCCTACTACATATTTGCCTTGGAATGTTATAGTAAAGTGGAATACCTTAGCTCAAACTTGGTTAATTTAAAATATATTATTCAAATTAGTGATTGAAGTCTTAGGAGAGAATTTAGGTATAGCCTAGATTTATAAAATGCACTTTATTCAAAATTATGTAATTCAAACGGGAGGTTTTGAGGTCCCTTGCATTTTGATTTTTGAATTAATGCAAGATATTCTTTCATATTTGATAAAGAACAGCCTACTTAAAGAAAGTGTCTACCATACACAAATTACTATTGTTAGTAACAACTAACAAGCAATCGTACCGAACCGAGAGAGAAATTAATAATCAAATCTGTATTAGTGTTGAGGACAATAATTGTGCCATTAAAGTAAATAATAAAGAACAATTATTTAGATTGCACTCGACAAGAATAAGCGGAAGCATGTACGCCAACATTGACAATTTAGTGAATTTACTAACCAATAATATGTAACTAATTTGGTTGTCATTATGATATCATAATGTATAGTAGGGCTACTAACATTTGATATGAACAAAGAAAGTATTTAATGTCACAAAATTAAAATGATTGCAAAATAATGATTTTATAAATGCAATTTTAAACGTGTTTGTTTTGTTTTGTTGGTAACTGAATTTTTTATTTCCTGCTTATCACAGGCAGCTTAGTAAGGGAGGACCCCCCAGTTGCACACTACTGTGTCATACCTCGGTCCAACACAAGTGGAGCATTGGGCCCGATCAACATGGCGATAGCACCGGCCCCTCCTGTAGGTCTGGCACTGCCCTTTGCGTATACTGCAATGTCTGCGGCAACCACCAGCGCATAGCGTTCTACAAACATAAAATACAACAATTAACTCCAACTACAAGACAATTTCGGGACAGTACAATTATAATTGATAATACATTTGATCAATAAAAAGCAGTGTAGGGTAAGCCTGTTTCCAAATACCATATAGCTAAAAGCCTCTATTTAGATGTAACTACAGCAAACCATTCATTTTGCACTAGGCTTATGTTTTTTTAACTACAATATTTAAAAAATATATATAATTGATTTTGATTCACTTATAACTTATAAGATATAACATAGGTCATTTAATATTTCCCATTGCATTCCATGGGTCGTCGTCGGGGAACTTTCCCCTTCCCTTTGACTACCTCCCCGACGGCGACGACAATGACAACACGGACGGATGATGACACAGACGGAGACGACCACTACGTGGGGGGACCCCTGCCCTCCCCATATGTTTGTGGCTGGTTCTGACCAGCACAGGCCTGTCCACCCCTTGTCCCCCCGCGTCATCCCTTACGTCCCTCCCTTCGTCTCGATTAGCCAAGTTGCATAAATATGAGACGTTAAGCAATATCCAATCCATGAAAATAATTTAATATTATTACCAGTTTTGCTTCCGATTCGTGGTTTCAAGTATGAAATTAAGTTGGAACTATTTAAGCCAAGTAATCCAAGTGCAACATAAACATACTCTGTAAACTTTATTAGGAACAATTGAATTAATATCAGTGGGGATCAAACAAAGAAATATCATTATTGGTAGCCCTAATCGATGTTTGTACGTTTGGTTAAACAAAACTATTAAAGAAGCTAAATTGCTTATCATTTATTTGATTTCCTAGCTCTGCAATATAACATAATACAACACAAAGTATCATTTGCTTACTTAAAAGAAGATGTCACCACTAGGCTACAAAACTTCCAATCTTAGTTTTGTTTATCCCTCGAGAAGTTTTAAATGTAAATTGTATATTATCTTAAACGGTATCAGGGGTCGAAATTAACGCTCCCCCGCTCGCCCGAGGCTAGTGAAACTTTGATCGGGCTAGTAAAAATCTCATTTTACTAGCCCGACAGGCGAGTACTTTTACCAGAGTTCCCAATAGCCATTCGAAAAATCTTAATATTTTGCATCGATAAACAAACGAGTTTCCAATAGTAGTGCACTACTTTGTATGGAAAATTGTTCTAAATATATAAACAAAATAAAAATCTCTTAATTTAGGCTAATCTTACTAATATTGTGGTGAACATTCGTTTCCGCGGTCACTCACTTTTTGCCACTAGCCCTCAGTGGCAAAAAAAGTTAATTTCGACCCCTGAATGGTATATAAGAAACTGCCAGTAAAATACAATACAACTTGACTACAATACAGCTCAAATAAACCAAAATTACTGATCGATTAATCAATAAAAATGTGTTGCCGGTCATTAAGCTATTATTAACTAATCGATTATCAGGAGCAACTATACCATTTAGCTACATTTCCTTTCATCACCATAAAATTATAATTAACAATTGGCCTGGTAAATGAACGAATTAAATCAATATTATACAACAACAAAACAATATTTCAAATCAACAATTCTGTTGTTCATGGCATGTATTGTTTGCTTATAAATTGACATTATAGACATATTTATTAATCGGGCTGTTCTGTCGTGGTGGTGTACATGTCAAACATGTATCAGTATCAAATTAGGAAAAACAGCTACTGATACACCAGCAACCATAAGTTAATCAAGGGATCTGGAAGATACCTACCGTTATCGACCTCGCTCATGAATATTCGGTCCGTTCTGGCGTCGCTATATTCACAGCGCTATCACTCGCTGACGTCATCTAACAGACTGTGAGGAAATATGGCAGCCCTATTTTACGTAGAAGTGGCCCATTGGTACTTTTAAATACTGGGCCCAGGGGGTAGTTAATACTAACACAAGGTTTGTATGTATAAATGGATTCACCACACTGAATAACCTTAGCGCAAGCTTGTTTCTGGTGTAGAAATCAATTAGGGACAGTTTTTCTAGTGACATAAATAGGACAAGACGTCCACACTTTGACAATTCGCATGGGGCTAACTTTGCGTATATTGCTACATAATGCTGCTTAGGGTGTGTCTGAGAATTATTCAAAGTCTAGGTCCATTCAAGTCCACGTCCAACAACGTAGTTAGGTACTGATTATCTGTCGATGGCATATGAAGTACTGTCTGAAAAATCTAAGTCTAGGTCCATTCTTGGTCCAAGTCAACAAATAGATCGAGCAATCAAAAGTGTACACTCGTTTTAGGTCCAAATCAAAATGGCCGTCCGCGACAATGAGAGAAACAACAAAGGAATGCATTGTTAAATAAAGGTAAACATTTAAGTTTTGTTTGTTTTTAATCACGTATTTAATTGGTTTTACTAGATGTACAAATACTTTTAATAAACAAATACTCTACAAAGGACTCTCGAATACACACCTAACCTAACTTTAGGTAGTGTTGACTTTTCCCGGCAGGTAGCTCTACTGTAGGCTAGTATAGCACTTTAACATTGAGTTGGACTTGGACCTACACCTGGACTTGGACCATAATTCAGACACACCCTGTGTGTGACTTTTAAAGGTGCCTAATCCGATATTTGCCAAGTGAGTGTCGGTGTTGTCAGTAAAAGATTACCCTTGATTTACTTCTGACGCCAATCGTACATATGACCCAAAGAAGACTGGGACTCCTGCTGATTTGAAATTACTGTAATCCATCACACTTGTTTTTTAGGACTATCCACTTGGAAGGCCTTGAGACAAGCAAGCGAGGTTGTGATATGTTTGACCCAAACGGTTTCGATGAATTCTATGTATTTACAACCATCTCCCTCCAAGTAGTTGCCATCAAAGTAAGCTATTTGGTATTCTATCCATTCCAAAACTATTAAAGAAAAGGTTGTACACTTGTATAAAGAGGAATGATGAATTGTCATATTTTATGTGTTGTGTATGTTATGTAATTACGGTGAAACTTTCTCAGTAACATATTTTCTCAGTTTGTCACTTTGTAAATAGCTCCTTGATCATAAAGTATAGTATATATGTAAAATAAAATTAAACATGTAGGTATTTTATTTAATATAATGGAGCAAATTGGAGAGAGAAGATTAAAGTGGTTCGGACATGTCAAAAGGATGGAAAGAGCAAGATTGCCGAGAAGGATGACCAAGGGGTAGACCACGAAAATCATGGCATAATAGTCTGAGAAAAGATGTGGAACAGCGAGGAGGAGACTGGAATGTGGTGGAAGGAGAGGAGTGGTGGCAGGACAGAAGAAGATGGAGATGCCTATCTTCAATGCCGAACCAACACAGAGTTGGACGTGGCAAGTGGCAACAGATAATGATGATTATAGACACACACCACTGTTCGTGGTTTGTCTGGATTTTCGTCCATGGTTTGTTCGTACTGTAATTGGAAAATAATGTTTATAGTTTGTAAACAACAAAGAAATGATTGAAATTTTAAATTCTTAGTATTTTCAAACACTTCTGGTTGTATAATTAATTAGTATGAATAATTAATGATTTTTAATTTTTGTGGTAGACAGACTGGCTAGTTAGGTAACATAAATTACATTTACATACACAACACCGACGTGTTTGGCTTTCGTAGCAGGCCACCGCGTGTGTTGTTGGTAATTTTTCACCGAATCCAAACCCTATAAGCCGGAGAGACCATTGTCATAGCCAAAACAAACTGCTTAAGAGCATGAGTAATTTGAAACACAACACAGAAAATAAACCTTTGTACAATTCGAAAAAATATGATATGCAGAACTGTACGTGATATGAGTATTGACACAATGAAAATGAAAGGCAGAGCGGGCTGAGAAAGAGATAGAAAAAGACTGTTTGGGATTAATAGGGAAGAGTAATGAGTTGGGAAGAGGAATGTGGTTGATCTCTGTAGTGAATAAACTATAAAGTGACTAATGTTGTTCTTACTGTCCCATGAGCTCGACTCCATCCAATTCACAGCATTGAAGAGAGCCGCAGTTCCTCCGTAGCAAGCGTTTGTTGTGTCGACGCCTTCTATGTCATGGTTACCACTTTCTTCAAACAGCTGCATCAATATCGACTTGATGCTCTTTGACTTGTCCAAGATAGTTTCCGTTCCAACTTCAAGCCTGCCAACCTTGTCATAGCCTGGAAAAATAAAATTCATCTTAACAGTGAAAATTAAAAAATGGAATTGTTGACACTAAACACAGAAATAGATTGAAAGGTGATTTAGATAATGTTTATTTATTACAAACAACTTGTAATGTATTATTTATATGATTAAATTCATTGGCCTTATAGTTACATGTAAAACAATATAAATCCAATGATAAAACAATATAAAGGTGGGTTAAACATGAAAGTTAATTTCTAGTGACCAGCAATTGATATTTTCAGACAACGAAGTATTAGATGGCCTCTAAAATATATTTTGAGTGCTACATAACTAGGCCTACAGTACTACCTTTGAAGTTAACCACTGTGACTAGCAAATAACACAATTTCCACTATGATTTGATTAAATTCTTGCTCATAGATTGCTTGTTGATGCTTATTCACATTGTATTTCTCAATACTACGGGTCTGAATCTCAAACACCTTCTGGCATTCTTTTTCCTAATATTGAGGCAAATATGCATAGTACTTTACAAGTGTGCAAGTATTTGTGTAGTCATCAATCAACAAACCACAAAGACAGTATATAAATTAGAAAGAATGTATTTACCATAGGTAGCCCCCTTGTCCCTGCATATTTTGTAAGTCTTCCTTCATGCGACAATCCTAAATAAACTAACTTACTGTTTGACAAACATGCTTGTGTTGGCACATAGAAAAGACACATTTTCTAATTACAGTATTGTCATTGAGTATGAACAATGGTATTGTTGATTTTAAACATACATAATAATATAACTTTTGGTTTGAAAACCAATAATTTCCATGCATTACATTGAATTATTCATCTCTAGATATGGATGAAAAAATAAACATGCCTACGGAAATGTCCTTCCGCAATATTGGATTAAAATAAAATCAAGCACTGGAGACGAACTTGTAGGTTCAATACAAACCCCATGACTGCTTAGTGATTGTTGGAACTGGGAAAGACCCCCAATGCATATACATAGGCCTACATATGTTTTCTATTTTAGTCCTCAAATCACAGAAACTGATTGTATTTGAAATTTGGAAGACGAGTTCAAATCATATTTTCAATTTATTTTTATATATCATTTTTATATTTTTATCTCTATCTGAAACAGTACGATAACATACCAATTTGGTGTCTGTCCATCAACTTGTTGACGGCAGTGAGGCACAAAGAATTGATATCTTCAACATCCGTACAAAACCCCATCCTTGCTTGGCCGAGTCCGATAGTGTATTTCCCTGCCGGTACGCCATCGAACTGTTCAAGATCTTCTTGGTCCACATACTGACATGGAAATATACATTCCATGGCAAGTATGCCCACATCAGTAGGAAAAGACATTATATGACCTGAAACATACCACACAACTCTTATAGACACGAGGGAATCACAAAATAATGAACAGGACAAGAAACTACAATTACTATTAATATTATTACCAATTCATTCACCATCCATAAAGAATATATTCTTGAAAGTAATGGTTGTAGCAAGATATTCAAATAGCTCCCATACAACTTTGCCAACTACTTGTCATACTTCCAGTTCTTACGTTATACAGCAAAGAAATAATAAAACAGGTGCAACATAGAAATAAGTTTATGATAACCTGTTTTATCCAAATCAAACCTCATCAGGTCATCAGCGAACAACATCATGAATGTTTACCATTACATTTCACAATTTGTTTTGAAGGCCTATGGCTAAAAATTAACACAAATCTATACTTTGATGTACATTAAATAATAATAAGAAACGGATTCTAAAAAGTGGTTTGTCCAATTGTACCATAATCTTAATATTGTGCCTCATTGCTATAACATCAGAACTGATAAACATACAATTAAGTTTGTTACACTCGTTGAATACTTGAATAAATCCGTTCTTCAAAAATATAGATTAAAACATTCGGCAACCTAATTGTGCAAAATAAAATGCTAGGCTCATAGTATAAAAAATGGAAATTGGGCTGAAGGCATACCAGCTGTATTATTACGAATAACAAAGGCCGGCGAACCGCAAATCTTAATCTAATGCAGATTCATGGTTGTTTTTTGCAGTTGACATTAGGCAAAAAATTATTGAAACCGAACAGCGGGATTTAAAATGAAAGACCATAAAAGATACGATGACATCGTCATAACTGTATAATCTTTTTAGAGGTAGAATCACATAGTGAATGGATCACCCCAGACAAATTGTATACACATCACTCAATGCTTATCCTATCAAATAACTACGATTTGCGCGATTTACAATACGATTTATCAGCATCAAAGTTGTCCGAGTTTGAGTAGGCCCCATTGACAAACCTCAGACAATATTAACTGCATCGTAACCTGCCCTGAATAAATGTTCTGGATAGAAAAAAGATTAAATCATTTTTTTCCCCCGTAGGCCTACTAAATATAATTAATTATTTGATATTTATAGCTACATTGAAAGTAGAATGGAGTTATGAAAATAATTGTAATACTATTAATCATATTTTGTGCATTCTGTTGCCTAGTTTAATTATTGTCATTACCTCCTATAACTGAAAAGGATAGAAAGTGAGATGGACAAAATGTACATATACAAACATACACAAATCATCAATTATAAATAAGTAAATTAATTAATCAATTATTGATCAAATGAATAATTGATACACTACAAAAATGTATTGATTAATGAACAAATGAATAAATAAATAATATACACTTGAATATGTACATTCATGATCTAAAACGTATTATCATTTCACCATCTAGAGGTGCATTCTACGAATAAGTTTAACAACTTTGATTACATTGTCAAATAACAATGGAGGCCTATTTACTCTAGGCGACCTTGTACAAAAATGTGGTATTCCAATGTGTCAATTTTACTCTGTAAAAGGTTGCCAAATTACACAATGGACTAAGAGGAATATTTGCCAACACATTTCTCATTTTTGTTATTTAAGCTTTGGGCTATGTGTAGCTACTAGCTAGGCAAACAAGAATGAATAAATGTTGGTGGTGATAGAATGCCTATCGGCTAGGTTAGTGTTTTCAAGAATGAATAAATGTTATGTTTTCTTTTTAATATTAATTAGGCCTATTGTTGACGGAAGAAGAAAAATAACAATGCTCATATCAACAACCAATTAGTTATCAAATAGCAATGTTATTTTAATTTAGGTATCTGTTTAAATCGCTATTTATTTTCATGATGCGCATTTTTCGATATGCTTGCAAGGTTAATAACCAATATTTATCTAAACCGTTTTAGTTCAGAATTGATAGTGATTTGTCCGTATATTTTTAATTGATTTATACTTTATTATTTAACATGTAGGTATTTTAATGAGATATTATGGAGCAAAGCTCCCCTATGTACACAATGTTTCTGTCTATCCATCTGTGCAAGTGCACGTTATGTCTCACAATAAAAAGTGAAAAAGCAGACCCAGCCTCCAATTTACGTGTTTTTCGTTGACATACAAGGATGCAGATACATGTTTTTGGTGACCCTTGGGGTAAGATGGGCAGGGCTAGCTCTTTTTGAATAGGGTAATTTGTGTATACTCGATACCTCCACCAACATAGATTTGATTTCAATGCTGGATCAGATTTCTTTTTCGTGTGTGACAATCTGTTGAATAAATTGCTTTGCTCCTTAATTTGAGAACTCTCGTTCCGATAGTTGTTAAAAAAAAAAATACATTATTTGCGAACCGGTGATGCACCTTAACGGCAGTAATATATTTATTTTCGACACATATCTGTGAACGAATATCATGCAAGATGTTTGTTTATTTTCGATTGGCATTTCATTATGCATATTGGTCAAATTCCTGGCATTCGCATGAGAAGATATTTTCAATCTTTGCAAAATAGTGTTGTTTATTATTCGCGGAAGCTACTCGTCAAGTAGAGCCTGAAATTTCGAATTCCAGGGTGACTGTGCATGTACAAAAAATACCACACTCAAAATCGAGGTTGTACCAATTATACTATGACATCAGATAATGAGATAATAATAATATAGATGCCAAATAATGAATGGCAAATGAGAAAATAATACACGCATACAAGGTTAAAAAAAAGTATGTGTTTCTTTCAGCACATAAGTAAAATAATTTTTCCAGTGCCTAGAAATGTGGCACAACTGTAACAAGAACGTTGAAAAAATATCTACCAAAATTGCAGGGTTACAAGGTTTGTTTCTTAGAAAACTTTTTTAAATCTGCGTTGAGGAGGTGGAAGGAATAATATAACGAGTGAAGATGATACAGCTGCTACAACCCAATACGAACAACATGTTGTGCAGATAGGTAAAAATGTCGCCTAACATGGTTGTTACTGGCAAATTTAGCAATCAATTTCAGCACTCTGTATAAATACTTTTATATTTCAGCAGCCATGTTGCTTTAGCTTGATTGGTAGGACAATGATTTGGAACCCAGATCTCTTCCTCCACACCGCAACCATGAACCACCTCAATAGTGACAACTAAGTTAGTAAGTTTTAGTAAGGCTGTACAAAACAATGACTTGGTTTCTATAAAAATGGTTTTTGTTGACTCAAAATGGGGTAATCTGATCAGTTGGTACGAACACCAAAATAGATTTGATTTGAATAGAGGAGGAATTAAATTTGAATATTCTTTTTTGACAAATGTGTTGATTTTGTAGGGTACTCCAGTACCCGTGGTTGTGATCCATAAGTTTTGAAATTGATCCAGTGATTAATTGATATTGATTCATCTTACACTCATCTATTTATTTTAAATAATACTATCCGAAGGAAAGACAGACAGACAGACGGCTACCAGATAGGCACCATCTGAAGATGTCTAGTTCGGCAGGATTACTAGAGAATGTTCACTTTGAGAGAGAAATCTGCGTGTTCGCGCTATAGAACCGCCGCTTAGGCTATGTCACCTACGTACGCAGCGTGCGTGTGCGTGTAATTTCACCTGGCCTACACGTGGCTTATTCTGGCCTACAGGATATAGATCTCACAACTTTTTTTCGTTGCTAATGAAATAAAAAATAAAAATTAATAGCGCAATGAATTGTGGTCAGATTGTTAGAAGATAACAAAAGGTAATTCAAAATGCTATTGTACGCACCAAGCTATAATTGAGGAAATAACATATTGTAATACAATTATTTGATATTGTTGGAAGTATTATCACGGCATTCAATCAACAAGCAGGAAAATATATGGGTCAGTTACATATTTTGATTTAATCATGGCATACTCTAAATATGATGGTATAACTGAGGGAAAAGCCTATATGGAGCTATGGTTTGTTCATAGTCTTTTAGTTTTACGGACCGTGCCTATATTCATAATTTCCTCTGCAAATAACCTGCGGTGTAGAATGGCATCGGTTTGCTGGCTAACTTTAAAAAGAGTTTTAAAATTTTTTTTTACACAATATACGTTAGAGACACTCCATCTAAGTGCCATACCTTCATATGATGGGAGAGCCCATAATTCAAAATAGGCTATGCGTACACGTGTCTCGTCCAACCGAAAGTCCAGCCCGTTACCTAACACAGGGTATATTTTTGAACATACTTTTGTAAAAGTATTTTTTGATAGTTAAAACAACGTTGTTAGTTATTTGTAATGAATGTACCTTTTTTGGTCATTATGGTACGCTTTTTGGTGAATTATTACTCTTGGGTGTTTCATATTTATTTCTGGTCTTGTGCTAATCGAGACGACGAGTTACAGAAGGGGGGAGGGGGGTGAATGATGATGAACACAATCAAGGATATGAACCAACACAGCGGGGATAGGCCCGTGCCGGAAAGATCCAGCCACAGGCGA
The DNA here is from genome assembly GCA_024449915.1 of Sweltsa coloradensis. Lineage (NCBI taxonomy): Eukaryota > Metazoa > Arthropoda > Insecta > Plecoptera > Chloroperlidae > Sweltsa > Sweltsa coloradensis. The sequence goes on from JAMZAV010001345.1 coordinate 45,717, forward strand.
CTCGAGAAAACAGATACCCGCGGAAACAAAGCATACACCAGCGTTGCGTGTCGAGTAATAAGGGCAAGGGGGTGGCCAGAGCTCGCCTCTAGTTTCGGGGAGTAGACTACTCATCAATCCACTCGATAAATTGTGGGACTGTGGGAAGGTTACGTGTTACCGTACCCTTGAAGGCCTGAAGCCTTGTTGCGACCATTAGACCCATCAGAGGCATGCTCTGGGCCAAACTGTGCAGAGACGGCGAGCCAAACTTCAACGCTAATGAGGTATTATTATTGTACAGGACCCAGACAAGGCACAAAAAATAGCAACGTAGACAACATAGAAAAATACGCAAATTTCGCATTTGATGCGTACGATCTAACATAATGCTAAAACGCCATAGGCAATAAATCTAAAGAACCTGTTCCGAACAGGTCTTCTGACTTACGGCGTTTTATTCTTATATAATGACATAATGGCTCATAATTATCCACATAAAGGAAGAATTTGAATAAACTTGTTCTTCCTTTTGAATTCCTCTGTGATGAAAGATGTCTCACTATTCAAACACACGTGACACCCCCCCCCCCCCTCCCCCCAACGCCAATTCGTCAATCAGTCACTCTAGGATATAAGTTACCTTCTAATTCGGGAGGTGACGGGGGCGATATCAGCCACCGACTATTACATTATTATTTATATAGGCACCAAACATGAAACCAACCATTTCAGAAGGAGCATGCAGGCTCACAAGGATATTATGATTTCACATACAGTTTCCCGACTTTCCAGACCCGGACACCATATGTAAAACATTGCATCAGATTTAAATAAATAAATAAATAAATAAATAAATAAATAAATAAATAAATAAATAAATAAATGTTAGATCAGAAGAGCCATTGAAGTATGCAATGGTTTTTACTACACTCACGCAAACGTCAGTCTAGGGGGAAAACAGAAGAAACACCAAAATAGAATCTAATCGAACAACACCTTATAATCTATGTACACCAATAAGCATTCGCATTCGGTGCAAATTTATATATTTTGAGTGGCTCGTTCGAGTAGTGGTTAGCCAGTTCGCCTACCTGCTTCCAATGCAGAAGATCCCGAGTTCGAATCCCCCTACAGTCGGAAGTTGTTTAACTTCTAATATGGATTCAAGTCCATTTATTTTAGGAATTAGTAAACGGTGACTTTAGACTTGAGAGCCGTTCTAGCAACGAGTCACTTAATAAATTCTAAGTTGTTCTGAATCGGCCTTGTTGGTTCTGGCGTTGATCCGCGGGTGTTCGCACTGTCCATACCACCGATTTCTATATTTCCTATTAAAAAATATCGATCTTTGGTTGGTTATCGCTCACTCGTCGATTGCGTCGGGGCCTACAGGGTTGGCTTGGTCGCTTTGGTTTAAAGTCCCCCACTGAAAATCAGTTATATGACTGAGTGGATAGACTCTAAATGCGAATTTATTTATTTATTATTTATTTATGCATGAAGCTATGACATAAATATGAAATAAAGTGTCTGAAATTCGATGCAATTCCTTTTTGTTTTCATGCAATACAATTTATTGTATACGCAACAAATTACATAATTTCCGAGATTGTTTCGTTCCCCGCAAACATTATACAAAACTATACAATGCATAGATGGCGAGCAGAAACTAGCTACCAAGCACTAATTTTGTTTTCAAAGAATATAACACAGTTACAGCCTAGTGGTGGTGTGGACGTGGACCCTCATTCAAGTAGATAATGACGAGCAGCTACAGTACTATCACAGGAAATATAGTTGAATTGTTTTTTGCCGGCTTTATCACTATATGGAAGCCGAACAATAGGCCGGACGTCGCAAGCGCCTCTATTTCGGACAACTACAATACTTATAGCCTTCAATAACCACTGGCCATATCAACTAGGCACCCAATTACACGAAACTTCCTATCCGTGACGTAAATGTTGAGGGAGGAGTTTCAATTGAAATCTGTGTGTCTACAGATGAACAATATACTAGGAAGCTTCACAAACGCTTTTTTAGTCGCGTTGATGGATGAGCTTTTTTGTAAGGTTTGAGTTTGCGTGGAATGTCTTTAATTTTGCAAGTGCTTTTTGAACGCATTGTAGGTGATTGTTGTCAAGTTTCTATTGTTACTTGTTAATTGTTATTATGTATCTCAAAAAACTAATATTAAAACCTTTATTTCTATGGATTCTGTCTAACTTTTTCAACTTTTTCTTTCAAAAGGTACTACATCACCATAATTTTAATGTCCATGTGAAATATGAACGTTGTAGCCCCACCTGTTTGGTCAGAATCGGCCCAAATGACACGAAAGTATCGCACTAAAAATCGAAAAAAATCGTAAAATTACGATATTCACGAGAAAAATTTCTTCGATTGTACCCAAAAACGTGTGATGTCTAAATTCAGAGATTTTAAAGGTCCCCCAAGATCGCATATGCCGTTTGCCCGGTAGAGAGCGAACAAACAGAAAAAAAAACAAAAAAAAACCCTAGCTAAATTTTTTGGGGGTCAGTGAAATTGAAGTCTTCGCTTCGCTCACCCAAAAATTAAAATTAAATTTAAAATAATGGAATGAGGAACTATATGGGATTCGAATATATTTAAATAATTCGAGTACCAATTGGGGAAAATTAACAGAATTGTGTACGAGTGGTTAAAGTTCGAAATCTTAATCAAACAAATAAGCATGGGAACGCTACGATTCGAGAAAAAAAATAGTACTTTTCGAACTACGCTTACAGTTTTCAATCGATCAAGATAAGTTTTTTATGCGTACTCAGAACCATATTTTTGTACATGTCTTGTTTTTCTAAGTTTTGGCCCCTTTGGTCACACACAATTTTTATTATAGACCAAAATTTTTTTTTATGGATTTTGTAGGGTTTGCACGAAAAAATATGTGACTCAAATGGAAAAAAGGCTATGCACGAGAGATAACTGTTGGAGAGTGAAAACAAAACAAGAAAATGTTGCTTTCCCTCAGAGTAGTCCGAAAAGTACAAGAGTATGGACTAAAAGACACTGAGCGTCTGTACGCATGCGGGCTAATGCTAAAAATCATGTAATCATATTATTATATATATTGTAACTTTTTGATGTGGAATTTCGTCTAGTTATAAATACTTAGTGATGACAAGAGGAGGGAAACCAATGCTGGCACGTAGTCTGTTCCCGATTGAAAGTACCAGCAGACATACATCTGAAGTGCCTTTGAACGGCCGATCTCACGATGTATAGATATCAATGTTTCAAATTTGTGATTGATATGCAGACTTTTCGCTGAATGTATTATTTGTTAGAAACCTACTTCTATGTTGCTAAGTAGTACTTCCAAGCTCACGTTCGCCTCGTACGTGCGATTTACGTAAAAACTATACGTGACTGCCGAACAAGTCAAGATAATTTTACACAAGGTACTTTGTGAAGCTTAAATCTATGCTGGACTAGAGCAACAAAATAAAAAAAATCAATTAAAACACGAAAACACGATTCAAATATGGTCGAAAATGCATTTTAAAAACAATAAAACGCATTTGGGCGGGGGACTAAGCGAATACAAGTAAAGAAACATAGTTCAAACTTTAATATATATATATCACTCAAGAGTGTACTTGAGCATTCTAGCTCCAACCAATTTCTATATGAGCAATGTTTTAAATGGGTATTCACCCGCTAAACTCAAAAAATATATTTCATTCAGGCTAACCAGTTATGAATTTTTAAATTAACAGAAAAAATATTTAGTCCACCATGACCCGAAAAAATTGTCAAACTTGGTATTTTTCAAGCTAGGTCTCATCGGCAAAAATCTCTCATAAGAAATGACATGGGGACGATCTTTATGCCCCGTGACCTTGGAGGATTTTGATCCAAAGAAATATTGGCCATTATTGTTAGCAGTCTGCATCCTTTTCTGGAAATCCTTTATATTATTTTGTTTTGTAATTTGAGCAAGTGGTTCGGTCAAAATATGATGATTACCATCAAGAATTTCGGAATGCATATTTTTGCGTGTTTTTGAGTGTATATTTGTGCACAGTTTAAGACACGATGTTATAAAGTGCCATTTAAGAGTGGTACGATGATCTAGTACTATGTGGAACAAAAAAGAAGCAGGTTAAAGCCGATTTAAGAAATTTCCCAAAACGCTAATATTCGCAAATTTCTGGATAAAAAAATTAAAAATTCGTGTAAAATCACAGTTTCCAGATAGGCCTAATTTTTAAACTGTCATTTACTGTAGTATTATGCTATAGATTATGTGGTAAAAAATTTTATTCGTTAATAGCCCCTTTAAGGCCATTCTAGACGCTAAATTGACTTCATTGAAGAGTTGCTTTTTGTAACTTATTATTGAAATAACATGTATTAGACTATGAAAAAAAAAGGAAAAAAATATTGTCCATATTTTTGGGGCGTACCGGCTGTTTAATTTGCATATTGCGCCTTATTGCACTATCAAGTCCAATTTCAAAACGGCTTTTCAGATTATCTTCATTTTATTTTTTTATTAATTTCGTCATCTCTTTGTTCATATTATGGTGAACAAGTTTCGTAAGGTTTTGCGGAAGGGATTACAAGTTATGATTTTTTTTTATTTAACCCATTGAGTTGAGTGTTGGGGCAAATTTTATGGGGCAAATAAAAAAATTCATAACTTCTAATCCCTTCCGCAAAATCTTACAAAACTTGTTCACCATATGAACACAGAGATGACGAAATTAATACAAAAAATGAAGATAATCTGAAAAGCCGTTTTGAAATTGGACTTGATAGTGCAATTAGGTGCAATATGCAAATTAAACAGCCGGTACGCCCCGAAAATAGGGACAATTTTTTTTTTTTTTTTTTCATAGCCTTAATACATTAAAATGTAAGTGATTTTAGTTTGATTCAATCTAACCTACTCCTAATTATCAAATTAAATGTTTATTTTATTTACTTAAAAAAAAAAACAGGAACAGGAACAGGAACAGCGTAAGCGCATAAAAATAAAAGTAATAACAAAAACGCATAGCCTGTTCTAAACCAAAACAGACCAATCGTCAAACCAATCCAAACCAAACCAGCTACTTATTCGTAACTTATTTTTCCATAACTACTGTTTTATACACATTTAAAAAAAAAATGCAGATCGATTCCGAATAACGGTTTCAACATCTCAGGAGAAAAATTGGAAACGTAATTACGAATAACAGTAAAACAAACATTGCCACTGCAGCTGTTCTTTTGCAAGCTCACACCGCTGTTAAATTACCTTGTTTAGAGGCTAATAGGTCTAATGTTTATAGTAATGAGAAATTTCTCACAGTTGTAAAAAGGGAAAAGGCAAAGGAAATACGATATAACAGTATGATTTATATCATTTTAGCATCAGCAATGTGATTTTGCAAGAACATTGAGTTAAAATATCAATCGCTTCAATCAATCAATTAATCAATCAATCAAATCAATCAATCAATCAATCAATCAATCAATCAAAGATGAAACAGAATGTTTTTGATGACCCCTGGGGTCAAGTAAGCGGGTCTAAAATCTGAAAACTGGTAATTTTCCATACTCGGCACCTCCAGCAAAGGATTTCAATGCAAGATAAGATGTTATGTGTTTTTCTTCGACATTATTGATCAAGTAGCTTCATACTCGCGTACTCGCATTTGTTTCACACAATCGCAGTGCCGGTTATCGAGGGGTATTGTTTCGTGGGGTACGCATCAGATTCATGTCAGTGAGTCCAGTGAGGGGGGGGGGTCGAACCTGGAACCTCACGGTCTATTGTGCTAGCAACAGCAGCACGCATGCACGCAGAAGCATTGTACTGCTCTGCTGTGTGAATGGTGGTTAAAGAGAAATTCAACCACTTACCTACTTACACTTATGAATGATTAATACGAAGGCAAGAATAAGACAAATCATCTGCACTTGTAGTTTTCTAGTCTCAGTACTATCTATGAAGCGTATAGTAGGCGAACAAATATAATCAGAAGGAATTTTGGATAGGTATCAGGATAAGTGCTAAAGAAAATAGGTGTTAATTTTTATTCAATGGTTTTCTACCCTTGCTTTATTATGATGATTGATTGATTGATTGATTGAAATTTGTGTGTGCATAATTACAAATATATATTCATTTACTATATTTCGTGAATAGGAGAACCCCCTATGTGCGATGGAATCCGATACATTTTGAATAAAATTCAAATCAAAATTTTAATTCTCTGTATTCCGGAAAAAAACAACATTATGACATAATTTTTGGGACACGCGGATACAATGATAACTGGGACTGGCCTTTATATTCCGATAACTATTATTATGACGAACATAGTATGTAGCCCCAAGTTTACAGTTCTATTCCAAGTAGACTCGTTTTTTAATAAAACCTAGTTTTATTTTCAAGTTGAGACCACTTACAAAGTGTTTTGTTTTAGTATACCACTTGAAAAATGCCAACAGTAACATTGTATGGGGCCCAGCCCTCATTATTTACACATGCAAGCAGGCTGCAGGAAGCTAGCTACAGACAAACAAGTACACAGCTTCAATACATCTTAATATGCAAATCACTTGCACTAAGAATAGAGAATAGCACATTCGAACGCGTTCGTTTTCTCAATAGGTCTTTGATAGTGCATCACTTGTACACAGAGGTGAATGACCTAAACAGAATTGCCTTGACCTTGCTTTGCTTCGCACTAGACAAGTAGGCCAACGAGTTGTTACGTCAATGCGTATTGTCTGTCTGATCGCCTCACACGCGGAATTGGGAGGAGAATGAGCGAGTGTTTTAGATTCTAGACAGCTGCCTAGTGATGTACACTGCCAAACATGTACTGAATTAACTAAGATGAAATCAATGTTAATCAACTAGGACTCGTCTTCATTTACAGTGTGATGAATTTCCTTCCAACGAACCTCGCCAAGTCAAGAGGCATGACAGTATACAGCACTATTGGCATATTGTTCACGGATTTTGTGTGGGATATCCGACCACGGCATACTGAAACCGTTACGTAAATGGCATTATAAATATTGATTACATTTGTTTTAGGTTGATAACTTTGCATACGCCCATAGGCCTAGCCACCTTAGTTGTTGAACATATAATGTACGTACCCAACAACGCATTTTAATTATAACTATACACAAATTTCAAACTTGATGTTTCGCTGTGTGAACAAGAAAACAGCAGCACTTGGCTAAGACGTTTGGCTGCGATCGGGCTACCTTTTTACGGAGTTAAATACCTGTTTAAAAATCGTTTGATCCCCAATTCCATTGAATTTTACATTCTAGACCATTTTTGACCTCCACTTTTCACACGACAATTCGAAACTTAAGCACATTGTTCAGGAAGGGCATGCGCATGTCTCTATCAGACCACATTTTCAAATACATGTCTCCTAAATAAGCAAGTTACAAAGTACTATAGGTGTCTTTGTAATGGCAGTTCAGTTATTTTCTTAAAAAAATAGTAATTGGATGAGCGTAGCGAGCGTAGCGAGCGAAGCGAAGATTCCATTTCACTACACTGGAGAAAAAATCCGGAATGTTTTTTTTTTTTTTTTTTTTTTTTTTTTTTTTTTGTATTTTTGTGTGTTTGTTAACACGATTCCGGCTAAACCGATACTCCGATTGCGATGAAATTTTATGGAGGCCTTCGAAATCTCTGAACTTAGAACTGCCACGTTTTTGAGCGCAATCGGGAAAATTTTTCTTATAAAAAACGCAATTTTACGATTTTTTTCGAATTTTAAAAAAATTCTTCGACTTATAACACTTACATGCTTTATCCGATTGTAATGATTTTTTAACAGAACCTTAATTTTATGAATTAAGATATTCGTGTGAAATTTGAGAGTAATCGAAAAATTATTTCTCATGAAAATCGAAATTTTACGGGCTTTTTCTTTTTTAAAACAATTCTTTGACATATAACACCTACATGCTTTATCCTATTGTAATGATTTTTTTATAGAACCTTAATTTCATGAATTAATATACTCGTGTAAAATTTGAGCGCAATCGAATAATTATTTCTTATGAAAATTGCAATTTTACGATTTTTTTCTTTTTTAAAAATTACGTAAAAATTACGATTTATTAAAAAAATTAAGTTAATTTTTAATTTAATTTAATTTAATTTTAAAAAAATCTTCGACTAAGTAATGATTTTTTCACAGAACAACAGAAAATCCGCGTAACATAATGCAGCTCAATGCACCAATTACGCTCATCCAACAACGCGGCGGGACTTAAGCGTTTTCCTAGTATTATGAAAATGTAACTGTGATAGAGGCAACCGCATTTTTTTTAAAACAACCAATTAAAATTGGATTACTTAACTTCAGGGTGAGAATAAGTGGTCCAAAAGAGTTCCAGAATAAACCATTGCATTCCGCATTCAATCCTGGTTTGAAACTAAATGTGAAATTAATAATAACAATAAACAATGATCGATAAGAAAGAACATCCCACGGTTTTTGTAGGACTGAAACTCAGCATTCGTCATTAGACTAGAACACCTGACAACACCTCGAAACAGGATTGCCGTTGACAGGAATCGATCCGCAACTACCCGACCAATATCAAGTGGTAGTACTTAGCCAACAGTCCGCAACTACCCGACCATTATCAAGTGGTAGTACTTAGCCAACAGTCCGCAACTACCCGACCAATATCAAGTGGTAGTACTTAGCCAACAGTCCGCAACTACCCGACCAATATCAAGTGGTAGTACTTAGCCAACAGTCCGCAACTACCCGACCATTATCAAGTGGTAGTACTTAGCCAACAGTCCGCAACTACCCGACCAATATCAAGTGGTAGTACTTAGCCAACAGTCCGCAACTACCCGACCAATATCAAGTGGTAGTACTTAGCCAACAGTCCGCAACTACCCGACCAATATCAAGTGGTAGTACTTAGCCAACAGTCCGCAACTACCCGACCAATATCAAGTGGTAGTACTTAGCCAACAGTCCGCAACTACCCGACCAATATCAAGTGGTAGTACTTAGCCAACATCTGTTAGTTTATAATCTCTCTACCTCTATCTTGCTTATAGATTAATTTTCTAGTTGCACAATACATCGCTTCGTCATGTCTTTTAGGTTAGGTAGTTGATAGTGATACTCCTTTCCCTTTCCACTAACGATTCACTAACGATCAACGAAAAGTCTTGTACGAACAACGAAAATAGATCGAACCATAACATCACATATGAACAATAAAAAGTCATCGCTGGCGCTAGAATCGAACCGAAATAACTGCTCCAATCCGAAAGACGGAACTAAAGCGAAATAATATCGCTTGGACTTCCTACTGACAGGTTATTATATATTATATCACTAAAACGTTCTCATCGCCTCATCGCAAACACAAAATAAAAGTATTGCATATATTTTTATCACGTAAGATTTGCTCAGTGGATTGTTTCAAATGTTTTTGAAAATTCGCAGTCCAACCCCCCACCCCGACCTTAGACTTTTACAAAAAAGCGTGCACCCCCAGCATCTAGACTAGGGGGTTATATGCATTATTCACATATTATATAAAACAGCATTTTAATTTTTAATAAACATCCCACGTACTTCCAACTTCGTACAAAAATCAAACTGTGTCATACCGCGATCTACACAATCTACTTTACGCAATATGCTTACTTACACCAGATGATTGGTTTGGCTTTGAGCTATGAAGGTTATCGTTGTCTCTGCACGTGTATTGTTCTTGCTAGCAACGCAATGCAGGCCTACTAATATTACCTACCGAGATAACAAGAGATTTCGCTATTTTCGCTTCGGGCTCTGTAAAGATTCCCAATTTATTTTTATGGTATATCGATTTATATCTTTATTATCCTGACTGACCTAATGAATGAAAGGACTTACAGTAGACTTACACACTCAACACAGTTTCTACGTTTTATTTGGTAACTAGAACGGAGGCACTATCGTCTCTCCATAGCCAAATTACCTATAGGCTATAGTCGATATATTCTTCGCCCAACCCAATTGGACTTATACTGCTATTATCTAGATGATAATCTAAATAATATGATTCCAAAATATGTATCATCGCATCTTAAAATGAATATCAACACCAGCCTTCACTAATGGCGGAAGTGCCGAGTACACAACATTTCGAAAACGTATGGGGGGCTAGCCCCACCCCTTCAAACCCCAGGGAAACCAAAACATTTTGTATCATCTTTGAAGGGCATCGTCAGCAAAAAACGCATGTCAATCGGAGTCATGTTCGGTTTTTATCGTGAGACGTGACATACGGCAGCCGGACAGATACGCTCTGCAATCCAAGTTATACATTGAAATTAATGACATAAATAACTAGAAAAATACAACCAATAAATCATATGTCTAAGACTAAAAAATATGGTGGGCATATATGAATGTATATCCTCGACGATCTAGCCCTACTTGTTATGGATTGAGAGTAATCTGAACGAGGCGATCAAGAAACAGGATGTACATGGAACAAACAATAGACGAGCGCAGTTGACACTGACTGGGTCACTCGTTCTTCCTTGACACGATGCAAACAAAACAATTCTAAACTAAACCATACACATTTGCATTCCAATAGAGATTTAATCCAAGTTGAAGGGATCCTACCTTGACAAGTTGACAACGATACAAACAAAACAATTTTAAGCGAAGTCATAAAAATTTGCATTTCAATACAGATTTTATCTTATATAGTACAAATATATATTTTAAAACGGCCAAACACCAACGAGAGGCAGACTACAATATTCAGAAATTAAAAACTATAATCTTTGGGTATTATTTACTACAATTCAGAAATTAAAAAACCAACCGGGAAACGAACCTACGGGAGTGTTTCCCGACTAACCAAATCGAGAAATAACCTTTGGGTAACTTCGAAGTTTGACACGAAACATGTTGTTCTTGATATACCCGAACCCAATCCACTAATTATAACTCTTTGTTCGTAATGCTGGGTTGTTTAACTATTAATGCAGATAATACAGAATGCATTTTTTTTTAAGGCTGACACGGGAATTGAAACCGAAGCACTTTTTTCGTATGGCTCAAACTATATTATATCGACATAAAGACAACATTCTAGAATATATTATAAATTGTGTATAAACAATGTATGATAAGTGGTACTTTATACCAACTGGATGTGATCAAATGTAAGGGGTGGAGGAAGGGGAAATTAATATACTCTTAAACTGACCGGCGTCAGTATAAAACTAAGGATCAAAGATCAGCAACCGAAATCAAACGTCAATATGCCAATGTGTACACCTGTCTCGTTAGTCCCCACGAGTGACAGTATCCACGAAAAATATATGAAACAAATTATTAATTTCTTTTCCACATTATCCTACACAGCAATGCTTATACAATATATCTACCACACCGCCCAAGTTAAGAAGGTAATTAAGAAACGAAGAAACAAGGTGGTGCTATCTACCAAGAAGACGGCTAAGAGTTCACTCTAACAATGATTAATTAAATAATTTCGCCTGGGTAATGAACAGGTTATCCGTAGAGAAACCTTCTAACAGTATAGAGCTCTCACGCCAAGTAACGGATCCTCCATGTGCAATGCAACAAGGCAACACCCATTACAAAACAACAATACAACTGCGACATTTCGATTGGGATCAGGATGAAAATGAAGATTCTCCTTTTTACATTTGAAGTAGGGCTATGCTGTTTGGTACAACCGATAGAGGTAGCTCACGCGGTATTATTCTATTTCTGGAGGTCGTCGGGTTGTTACCGGCTACCGGCAATCATAACTGAAAGTGAGCATGGAGTAGAGATGTCGTCCCAGCTCTCCTCACAACCCATGCCGAGTTAGTCACCTGGGAGGAGGAAGGGGCAAGATGGGTTTCCCTCGGAGGTTTACTGATGAATTCTCTGCTACAATGTGACATACTTCAATTTGCGTGTAATGTTTTGAGGGGGGGGGGGGGGGGGGGGGGCTATGGACACGCTAAGCTCGAGACATAGATTTAAAACGGGATATTAATTATTTTAAAATTATTATAAAAATGTAACGTAAATACAGTTAACTGCACCCTAACATTGAATTATATCATTTTTATACTTATATTTTATGTATAGGCCTACCACCGAGTTAAAAAAACAACACTGGCTCACCATGACGCAGAGAAAAAAAGAAAACATCAAACTGATTAATTTCCAAGCTAAAAGTCCAAACGGCAAAAATCTTCCATAAGAAATAACATTGCGACGTATTTTATGCAACGTGACATAAAGTAGGATTCTGATCCGAAGAAATATTAACCAATAATGTCGTACTCGTTCAACTTTCCTGTGCACACACTGTGTTTTATTTCTGTAATTTGACACTCGATTCATCAATTGAAGAACGCTGATTACCAAGAAGGGGTGTTATTTCGAGCTGTCCTATGTATATTTGTTCACAGTTCAAGGATATATTTTGTAATGAGTGATTTTGTCGTATCTACGCCAGACAAAAAATAACAGTTTCAACCAATGTTAGAATTTCACCAAAACCCTCATTTTCCCAAACTTCCACGATCGAATAACCTTGTAACCCATCATGTTAATCACAGTTCAAGATATAATTTTTAATGGTCAATTTAGATTTGATAGGGGAATGAAACTACATAGCCTACAACAGGTTAAACTATAACTTTCACTGCTAATTTTATTAAGAGTTAATACAGGACGGGCGTTTTATAACTTCCCGTTCGCTCGGCCCACTGACACCACAGTTGTTTACAATTGTGGGTAGTTTGTCAAGGAAGTGGAACCATAGGGCTCTGCAGGGACACTTTTCATAAAATATTTTTAAATAATTTAAAATAATTAAATTGACCATCAGGTTTTTGGATTTTCTTAAAAAGTCTAAAATTGACCACATTCGTGGATTGATCCTGACAGATAAACATTAAATATTGAACATCTACTACTGTTAGGGCTGTCCATCTATGTTTTATTGACAACTATGTTAAGTTTCATAAACGTCGGATACTTCTTGGCCGAGCTAATAGCTATGTGCCAACTGCCAAATATGTCCTATTCCCTCTTAAACTTAACATGCAATAAATAATATTTGTTAAAATATGTTAATTAAAACAATAAAGTGTCACATGATTTGTCTTTGATTACATACCATTATTAAGATTATTTTACTTTACAGATTCAGCTGTAAAACTACATTAATTTAACATTACCAGATAAACTTATTGAGGGACTTGCCGAAGACGAGCCAGCACCGACTTCGACAATTCTCTCTTATCTTTCCATTGCGGAAGAACCCGTCTCGATTATAACATACGACGCGATGCCCTCGTTACAAGCAAAAAATATTCCCGGAAATTCCGTTTTCGAAGGGTTTTCCAGTAAATATTTACAAGTATTACGTAGTTTCGGAGAAGACGCGCCATCGTGTTGAAAAGTGCTTAATTTGCGACATGCAATTACTAGATAGCAAAAACGCTCAGAGCTTGTGAGAGTAAAAACAATCATTAGTGACCCACGGAGGAATAGCAGATTAAAAACTAATACGAGTTGTCACGATTTCAATTTGAAGATTAATTTATCAGTTGTCACCACATTCGAAACCCTGCGTACGGGTATTCCTTGCACGTTAAATAATATTTTAGTTTGATTATTATTAAAGTGGAATGTTCACACAAAAAAGTAAGAATACACTGTCAAAGTAATTTTCGACAGGCACATACCACCGAGGTGTTTAGTAAAACTGAATGATTGACTCCTGCGTATCGTAAGTATTGGCGTAGAGACTAATTTACATTACATTTAAAAATCGGCGGCAATTTGCTAATATCGTTAAAAGTTTCAATCGAACAAAACATGCATAAAATTTAAAAAAATATTAACGTAAAAGACTGTCGCCCACGTCATGGCATTTACAAAATGTTACGAAGATGTTCTCAAATCAAGCAAATTTTACTTCTTACTAACTAGATATAACTTGTTTGTCTAGTTTTTGATAACCAAATTGAAATTACGGATGATACTTCCACAGAAAACACCCAACTTCCAGATGGAACGTTGAACGTTCGTCACATTTGTGTAAATGCTAATTGACAGCTAAAAAATAAAAGCAAGTCATCAAGTGTGTGTCTGTGTGATATTTAGTTACACGATAGTTTCTTTTTAGTGTCTCATATTTGTTCAAAACACTGGCGGTTTGGATCGAACCAATTTAAAGCAATGACAGGACTAGCGTTTTCATATTTGTAGCATGATGTTTAAACAATCATAGTTCGTGACGTGTATTAGCAAGGCTTGCCCGTGCAAGGTCTGTGTCACAATCAACAATATTGTAAATATATACACTACAACTTGTAAGCAGAATTTCATCATAAATTACACAATTATTTACATTATCCAAGGTAATTTTTTAAAATTGAACAATATACAATGACGTTGGTTTTGTTTAAACAATTGTGTAATTTATATTAGTATCCAGGTTATTAAGCGAATTAAGTCTGCAACCAGCAAATATCCCATTTGAACTGATGTATAATAGCCACTCAATGATAATTTGTTTAATCGTTTCCTTCAACAGCTGCATAATAAAATGTTTCCTCTTTTTAAAAACAATAATCCACACAACTGAACACAACCATTGTTTTTATCAATACCACATTCGACAAAAACTTTAAATAACCCTACGGAGATGAAAATGTTAATTTCAGAAGTGCGCCGTTTCAATTCGTCAATTATTTTGATAGTGACGGTATTGGGGCTACGGCTATCCGCACTCGTAGAGAAAGACAAAAGAAAGCATGTGAAATCAACAATAAATGATGCGTTTTGTTTAAAATAAAATACTCAATTTAAAGTTTGAACATCAAAAATGTCAATGTTCAATAAAATAGAGAGTAACCTCACAAACGGCCCATATGTATAAATTTAAAAAACAGAAAATTTATCAAATTGGTAATTTTCAAAAGGACAGTTATACACGACATATATAAATATTTCATTTTACTCAGTCAACTAAATGTTATAGTCTATCAGCGAGGAATAGGCGAACACTTGATTTAAGATACTGAACCAGGCATTTCATACAGGGGAACTCATTAATTCTGAATGTGTATTGCGTGCAATGTAATATTTCAATACGCAAAACTTGACTTCGATTTATAGCTGTTGGAGTTAACTGAAGTTAAAAAAACTGGTGGATTCTAGAGCTGTAGGGCCTACTGAAATAGGTATAACACAGTGGTAATGCATGGGAATATTCCTGGTTCGATTCTTAACTACTGCAATGCCGACATAAGAATTAAGTTCAAGTTTTAAAATAGCTTTTTGTGTCATAACTCATAATTGATCAACAATAAATTCGTACTTAGGAGGTTAGTAAGTCAATTTGAAGTATACTTGCTGAATTCTACAAAGGTTATCACCCAAAACACTTAATTATGATGATTTTTGTAAGGCTTTTGTATACGATGATGAATGGTGATAGATAACAATGAAGGACGACTGCAAAAAACATGCCTTATGCCTTATGCGGGATTCGAGCCCACGTCCTCGTAGAGGCATACACTTCCGACCAGCGCCCTAATCGTATGTGCCACCGCGGACGGGAGCCAAAACAAAAACAAAAAGAAAAAACTTAGCCAGGAGCGACGTAAATTAAAACAAGATCACCAAGGTAAACGGTGGGGTCAGGGGCCCCTCCTCTTTCAATACACAATAATTATTCACAGTTTCGTACTGAGCCTTCGTCCGCACCCTGAAAATACTAAGTATTTCTCAGGAGAAGATAAATTACTAGATGCTTTACATTTACAACGAATTGATTAAAAATCCAACGCTTCATGACCTTGTTATTTCACGTTTAGAGCTTGCCATGTTATCTCTTAGTGACTATTTGGATAGCTTGGAGCTGAACATCTAATATAACATCAACAACATCTAATAACATCTAATAAGATAATAGTACAATGATTTTTTGTTAGCTTCTTGGTATTTAATTTAATTAAAATATATTTGATACGGTGTAATTGCAGCAAAATAGGTGAAATTGTTGCATCCAAAAATGAAAAACACCATCGGGATGACAATCACGATCTCGCACACCATTCCAGCTGTCAACTCCGACCACGTGCCCTTCAATGTCAACTTCACTGTCACGCAGTAAAGAAAGTAACAAGAACACTGTACATTGTGACTTTTTCAGTCTTTATCACAGAACATAGGCCTACTTTTTACACGAAATACCAAACCAATGCCAAACTTTCAAACAAAAAATAACGGGACAGATAAAACAGAAAAGTAAACAAAAAACACGCGTCTGCCCTGAGTCTATGCCACTGGGCCGCTGGACAAGAGTAGACTAGAGCCAATAACCTGTAGTCTATTGCACATGTGTACACTGACACACACAATTGCATGGATTCCTTGAAGCCGCCTCACCATCACACGCGGCACGTGGAAGTTGTTGGAGGAAGTTCCGCTAAATGGGGACACAAGACTTTTGACTGGTGACCGTACATTCCACTGGATGTTCCGTTACTGACGTAACACCATGTGACGTCACATTCCATACGGTCACGGCCATTCGGCCATTGGGAGATCTTGCCAGGGTCAAGTGGACACTGGCCACTTCAGACGAAACACCGCCGCAATTGTTACTACCGAATTGTCTGCGGAATAATTGATAAATAATGGTACTTGAATATGAAATAAATGCCAATTTGAAGTAGGTCATTTGGGATTGCGGGAAATTAATCACTTGCACAAATGATGATTGAGAGGGGCGAAATGAAGAGAAATTTGTTATTCGCATTTGTCTACTCCTGCGGAACGACAGTCTGAGACACAATTATTTATGATTTTTTTAAATAGAATGTTTTACTATATCTTTTATGTTTTAATTGTTTTATGACAGCACAGTTGTTAAATAATAAATTTACATCGCACAATATTTTGTTTTATCTCCAGTAATTTGTTGTAGACCTAATGTTCGAAGATAAAGTTCACCAATGACTCGCATTAACATCTTTTTTTTAAATTTTTTTTTTTTTAAATTAATATTCGCATTTATTTGTGCAACATTTGAACATGTAACATTAAAAATAAATGCGAGAATGACAGAAAGAGCATATGCAACATAGTACGTGAGTACATGTCACCCTCTTTGTTTTCTATCTGTAATGGATAGACAGTAAAAAAGTACAGATAAAAGAAATCAAACGATAATATCCTATAAGTAGTATAGCAGGGTTCCCACTTATTATAAAGAATCAATTTCCCTGACTTTTCCAGGTTTTTGAATTTGTTCCTCAATTCCCCGACTATTCCCTGACATTTTGAGTTCTGACCCATGTTTTCAATTTCATGACTTTTCCAGGTTTTCCAGGTCGGTGGGAACCCCGTATAGCCTAAGCCTAAGCATGTGCAGCTATTCTGTATGTGTAATAACAAAGATGTGTTTAGTTTGATTTTTTGAATCAACAATTTTGATATTGGTCAAAATATTTGATAATGCGCCGACAAATGTGGGCATGAATGGTGATGTGTGAGCCAATAGTTTCTTCGCATAAATATGAAGTTTCACTAAGAATCAACCAGCATATGTTCCTATACTCACCGGCAACAACTCAGACGGGTTGCGTTGCGTAGCGTCTGGTCTATTCTACCGGAGTAAACTGTTCCTAAAATAGCGTTTCCCTATCACT
Organism: Sweltsa coloradensis; assembly: GCA_024449915.1. Taxonomy (NCBI): domain Eukaryota; kingdom Metazoa; phylum Arthropoda; class Insecta; order Plecoptera; family Chloroperlidae; genus Sweltsa; species Sweltsa coloradensis. The sequence goes on from JAMZAV010001345.1 coordinate 63,442, forward strand.
AGTTTATTTGATTGTTCAGGTTACTTTTAGGTCATGTGAAAATTATCTTTCACCAAGTTAATAAGAAAATTTGTTTGTTCAAAGCAGTTACACATTCGAAATAGTGTATCGATTTATTTAATTGATTTATTATTTTATGATACATAAAAATGCGTTATAGGTTGTTAAAAAAGGGCTTAGCCCCTATGATATTAGTGTCTAAAAACTTTTAAACATAATAACATTTCAATAAATTACAACAAATACTAAATCAAATTAGATTAGAGGCGATAAAATACGATGCCATATGAGACGTATTGATCAAATCAACATCAAGTTTCAATGACGTTCATGCCCGCTTCAAGCTGTTATGAGGTATTTGTTGAGGTTACCAATTCCACGGAAGTAGGCTACGTGCCAATACAGAGTTTATCATCTTCTCGATAACAATCATTTTGTCGTTGTCTCTTATTACCTTCAATGCACAAATAAGGTGGTTATTGGGAGAATTAACGCATACAGAGTTGAGTTGAAAGTCGTTAAAAAATTAAGTGTATAAGGATTTCACTAAAACGCGAATGATAATACTTTTTTCAAACTAATTTGGGGTAACATAACTAAACGTAATGCAAAGTTAAACAAAATATTGTCATATTTACCATTGTTTTGATCAACATCCAACAAACTAGCGAAGATATAAAATCGCCTGGCGTTTTCGAAAAAAAGAGAGGAAAAAAACGCTCATTATGATTATAAAAGGCGTCCTATGTGATTACGTGTTGAGTCTTATGATGATAGTATCTCGAAATGTATAAGTGTAAACCAAGCGATGGTAACGATATTTACTGAGATCACCCTCACTCAATAGGAAGAACGAAGTCCTATAAAACATCTTGCCTCTTATCAGTGACTCAACAGAATGATACATGCGTCTGAGTGGGACCCTGATTTCATTATAAAAAGAGTAATAAAAATCAAACTCTATCAATCTATGAAAAGCCAAAGTACAGCGTGATTAAGGGTTCAGGCTCCTTTATAGATTAAGCAGAGACTACAATGACGGTTGTGCTGTATGGATGGCACAACGAGTGAGGCGTGAAAAAGTGAAACGTTATCCCCCCACCCCCACCCAACCAACAACCGGATATGCTACGAGAAATAAAAATATATAAACAAAGTTAAAATAATAATACATTAATATCCATAAATGAAGAAGGTAAGGATTCCCTAAAATACAGACAAAAATGTGAGCTAGACAGAATTATACATACAAATACAAGAGTAATTAGTAGATGTGCTAAAAGTCTTCTTGATAGAAAGAACAAAGAGCAAAGTAGGCTACAAAATTATAGACGTCTGCAGTAATATTGAATAAATAGATTTTTAAAATGTTAGATATTCTTGAAACTGACTGCGTGTGAACATGATGAATAAAAATAAAATAAGTACGCAATGTATACATAGAATTTGCAAACAGTCGAAATGCCCGCTGATACGGGTCAGTTGAAACGTTGAGGTTGAGATCGTTGCCAGTAATAAATGTTGGAACTGTGTGCTACTAAATCATTAAATCGTGTAATTGTAAACTGCGCGGACGTTGACTTCTTAATACGATTGCGATTGCAAATATTACATGTCTGTTTGAGTGTTATGACGGCAAGATTTCTATTAATAATTTACTTCATCTCTGTTAGGTTGTAACTGCTCGCGTGAGATGTAAACACCTTATAAGCACATGATTTGTAAGAATAGACGGCGATACGTTTGCAGTTCATGGCTTAAAATACCATTTTCGAGCTTGGAAAGTTTAATTAAACACAAATATAAATTGACATGAGGATTAATATAAATTAGAAACACAAATGAGTACGATTTACCTGTTAAAAATCACGATAAATATTAAATATAAACAATTTTAAAATGTTATAGGTAATACATTGAAGGTTTGTTTTTGAGTGAGATAGTTAAATGAATTAATTTGTATTTCTTCTTGTTTTTTTGATTTTCTTATCTTTTCATTTAATTTTCATTTTGATTAATTTTAATTAATTCAATTTCACATTTTTAATACAGGCCTACTATTTCGATATATTATCAGAAATTGTTGACTTATTGTTGTGGCATTATTATTATCGTGTGCATATGTATACTCAAACCGTGTCTTACTTGGCCCAGTACCTGAGCGAGACCCTTTCATTTCCTAGGGATTATCCATTGACCGCAAGCAGGAGCGGATGTATTTAAAAAGAAGGGTCGCTCAGGTACTGGGCCAAGTAAGACACGGTTTGAGTATAGGCCTCTACTTAGTTTTATTTATTGTCCTCGTTTGTTAGTCAGTTTTAATAACTGTATAGAATATAAACGTTAAATAAATAAATAAAAATATACACATTATAAATCAAATACTTGGACATAGTAAGACTAAAGGGGTCTCATCACGAAAAAAGCCGACAAATAATCCTCGCTTCCTCAATAAGCCTACTCATTGCCACGTGCTTTATTTATTTACCACTTGTATTCATAATCACTAACCAACTATCATCGAAATTATCTCTTGTCTGGTTTATACGGATTCAAAGGCCATATTCGCTTAGTTTTTACAGCAAACACATTGCAAATGTGTTTACACACACAAACCTGGGATGCTAGTAAAGGAAGAAATCACTTGCGTAATTACAGTCATCATTTTGTTGGTGATCGCGACAGGTGAAAAGACAACTACACAGTACACGCTAGCTAGAGTTGCTGTTGCTGCAGACATGGTAGGTAGGGATGCTACTCTGATACCCACATTCGCAAGAACAACGCAGTATCAACAAGGCTCTGGAATGTTGCACTGTTTTATCAGGTTGAAATTGATTTTTAACAATTTTGGAAAGATCTTAGAATGACATTACTGAACAGTTAAGAACATATACCAGTTAATATCTATAACCCTCACACTCAACACCCATACACCACCAGACAATTATTTTTGTATTACATATAGGCCTAGGTTTGTAATTTATGTATATCGGATATTGCAATTAATGTGTATATTGTACTGGTGGCAAGACAGTTTGTGTTATCTTACAACCATCAATGGGATGGTCATGTTATATCATGGCATCAATTTGGACACTGAAATAAACTATTTGAAATTAAATAAAATGTCGTTATTTGTGTTTCTTTACGAAGGCATTCTCGTCTCAAAGACCACGGGAAAATATTAACTCTTATCGCCTCACAACAAAATTTTAAAATTTGACATGAAGATTATAAATTATCATCACCAAATGTTTACTAATGTGTTCAGTCTAACTTAAGTTAGACTTAAGCAACGCACAATCAACTTCAATCTAACTTAAGTTAGACTGAACACCGCTCGCATAACAAACAGGACAAAAAGTGTACATAGTGACAATGACATTATCTGACTTAAATAATTAACATGATTAAACTCAGCTCAAGCCAATTAATCTGTAGTGCCAATATAATCTATAAGCTGTGTGCAAGACGCTCGTACAATATGGGCTTTATAAAAGTTCTTAAATATTTACTAACATTTCTCCAACTAACTGTCTTGAGAAATAGTAGAATCACGATCGCGTTAAAACTGTATTACCGACCTCATTTCAAAAAGTCACATTTGAACAGCGTGACAATTCTTTCAAGTTGAAAATCATTATATTTATCCAAATCGATTTTTTAAGAGGGTTTAAATATTTTTATTCAATATGATGCATTTCAAAGAATCTTTAATCTTTGTGTCTATATGTTTATATCATTAAACATTATTATAATGTGTAAATTTCCTTATACACATTATTTTGGCAAGTCTAAAAAACTGCACGTTACCCAAGATCATAGTAAAAACCTAAACGAAACATTGTAGTCGGTACTAACCATACACCAAGGTGCGACGCCGAGTAACGAGCACTAGTGACCACACCACACGCGCTCTCAACACAGACTGACGAGAATCCGTGCAGCAGCATGCCTGTAAGTCTAACTAACCGGAACCTCTGACAGACGATCGCGTGCCACTCGGCTCTTGTTCGAGGATTTACGTTGACGAAATGGACAGTTTTAGTGGAGCTAATGGTCAGTCTTGGGGAGGAACGCGTTCCTTTTTCAGGAACTTTTGTGGGAACGCGTTCCTTTTCTTAGATCAGGAACTAGCAACGTCAGTTACTATTTCGTGGGAACTTGGAACAAATTTAACACAGAAGGAGACGACCACGACGTGGGGGAACCCTTGCCCTCCCCATGTTTGTGGCTTGTTCTGACCAGCACAGGCCTGTCCACCCCCTTGTCCCCCCGCGTCATCCCTTACGTCCCTCCCTTCGTCTCGATTAGCCAAGTTGCATAAATATGAGACGTTAAGCAATATCCAATAATAATAATAATAAAACGTTCCTTTATAAGTTCCTTTCGCCGTCGTAATCCCGTCGAATTCCAGTAGAGGTACCTGATATTGTAAACTGCAGTATGAAAAATATCTTGTGTTTTTGAAAATAGCGCCACCATCGTCAGATAGCCTAGGAATCACTTTATAATTAATAAAAGTAATCATAAATATACTCCTACCACATTTATTATTATTCAAATCAGTAATGGTATAAGGAACGTGAAAGGAACTAAGTTCCCTTTGAGGAACGAGGAACGTCTCAGTTCCTTTTTAGTCAGAAGAAACTTGATCCTTTTTTGGGGGAACGTGCCCAAGACTGCTAATGGTAATGTAGGGGAATTGCGTCGAATGTTTGTTTTTACTGCGTGCATGGTGACTGGTGATGCTAGAAGAGAATTGTGCTGATTCTTCAATATGTGTGTGTGGTGACTGGTGATGCTAGAAGAGAATTGTGCTGATTCTTTAATATGTGTGTGTGGTGACCTTAGAGCATGGATAGTTGGTAGAGGGAGAATGACGTCATCCGAGGCGGACCAACATCGAAACGCGGCAAACCACGTGACTGAGGTCAAGGCGGCGCGGTAATTCAATGAGTCTGCATAGAAACGGTGCACATTGGCTTTATTAAAACGCAAATACTTGGTCATTTTCAAGGCATGCACACATTTACACTGTCTACAAGTGATTATCAGAGTACATACAATAATAAATTCCTAGAAATATATATATTAGGCCTAAGATAGCCTACTTGTAAATGGGATAAACAGTTCGATATACCTTTTAAATTAGATTCTATACAATATTGTATGCCTAAGTATTTGCTTATTTTGCTTACTTAGACCAAATAACTCTATAAAGATACAAATGAAGAATTAGGCTAGGCTAGGCCTTTAATATGCATTGTTTAATTCTGAGCATTTCAGTCTTACGTGTTTAAGAATTATACCTTCTTCGTTTTCGGATAATGTCTTTTTTAGAATTGTGAAGGCGTTATTAGATTCATAATATGCATTTTGAGATAGTTGTTTTGTATGTAGGCCCCATGTCATTATAATATAATAATTGTATAACTTACACATAAAAATATTCGAGTATGTCAATAATGACCAATAATTTAGGCCCTCAAAATCGTCGCAATGGGTGTAGCCTATCTGGTCAACAAGGGTCTGTGACCACAAATGTTTGTAAAGATTATACTAGGGAAGCGCCAAAGTCGTTGTTAGACGAGTAAGTGAGCCATGTGTTGAGTACTTACTAACATTACTTTTCTTCCCCCTACCTATAGGCCTCCCTAGCCTATCATAGGCTGGAGTGGCGCATTATGGCCTTACAGTTGACGTGTTCTTATACAAACTAAACTTAAAAACACTATTATTTATACCACAGTATAATTATCTAACTTAAATGCAAATGTTCCCGGGTACTCAACACATGGCTCTCTCACTCGTCTAACAACGACTTTGGCGTTTCCCTAGTAATTTTCTTATTGGAGATTTTTGCCAATGGGACCTAGCTCGAAAACTAACAGTTTGCCAATTATTTTTCACGGGGTCATTGACAAGCTGAACCCAATATTCTTGATTTCATTCTTTTTTTTATATTACTAGGCCTAATTAATAATCGTAGCTTACACTGTAGACATTGCCTATAAAATACACAAATCTAGAAGTGCTTATCTTTTTGTAATTATTATTTTTTTATTTAACTTCTACCCTATTCATTTATAAAGGAGGACTATTAAATAAATCTAATTACATAATACTACACAAATAATAATAATATAACATATTACGTACTGTACTGCCTTTTCTGTAAATTATCTATATTTTGTTTTGTAATTTGGGCAAGTGGTTTGGTCATAATATGCTTTTTATACCAAGAAGGGGTGTGATTTTGCCATTTGGAATGAATATTTTTGTGTGTTTGAGAGTATATTTGTGCACAGTTTCAAGACACGATGTTATAAAGGGGCATTTTAAATTAGTACGATGCTCTAGTAGTATCGAAATGGAAAAAAGAAGCAGGTTACAGCCAATTTAAGAAATTTTCCAAAACACCAATTTTCGCAAATTTCTGTTTCAAGAAAATCGAAATATTCGTGTAAAATCACAGTTACAAATTAATATAATTTTTTAAACAGTCATTTTATAGTAGAAGTATGCTATAGATTATCTGGTAAAAAATAATTTTTTGGGGTAATAGCCGCTTTTAAATAATATTTAAAATAGTAATATAAGCTAGCTGTTTTGGTTTGTATTTGTATTTTATTTGCATTCATATTATAGGAGTGTTGTCAAGAAGTATTTTCTAAAAGTAAAAAATTTTTCTAAATCAATAAAGTTATTACAGCAGAAGTAAATTCCACTCAGCATTGAGTATCCGATAGTGCCAATCCGATAGTGCCAATCATCAACGTTAACAATAAGTGTTACCTGATGATACTGGGAATGTGATTATAATAATAAATGTATACATTAGTACATAGGTACTTCATAAATGGTTATAGTAGAAAAGAAATAGAAGAAGAAAGCAAGAAAGTATATAAGCCTAATTTTTAACACTTAATAAACAAAATAAATAAATTCGTAATTAGACTTTAGGATCTACCCACTCAGTCACAAAACTGATTTTCAGTGGGGGAAAAGATAATTTGAAAGGTTTATCCAACAGTTTATTTCACTTTGAAAGCTGCTATCTGAGTCTTATTGTATTTATTATTTAGGAATTTATTATTGTATGTACTGATAAACACTTGTAGACAGTGTAAATGTATGCATGCATCGAAAATGTTCAAGTATATGCGTTACAATAAAGCCAATGTGCACCGTTCCTATGCAGACTCATTGAATTACCGCGCCGCCTTGACCTCAGTCACGTGGTTTGCCTCGTTTCGATGTTGGTCCGTCTCGCGGCGGTCGCTAGCGTTGGCTTGCTTCCTCTACCAATATCCATGCTCTAAGGTGGTGACTGGGGATACAGGTACAAGAGAATTGTGCTGATTCTTTAATATGCGTGCATGGTGACTGGTGATACAGGTACAAGAGAATTGTGCTGATTCTTTAATATGTGTGTGTGGTGACTGGTGATGCTACAAGAGAATTGTGCTGATTCTTTAATATGTGTGTGTGGTGACTGGTGATGCTACAAGAGAATTGTGCTGATTCTTTAATATGTGTGTGTGGTGACTGGTGATGCTACAAGAGAATTGTGCTGATTCTTTAATATGTGTGTGTGGTGACTGGTGATGCTACAAGAGAATTGTGTTTGATCTCGTTGCCTTAATTAACGCCACTCAATGTTTGTTTTGTGTTATTGGATGAGCATTGCAAAAACTTCAGTTAAAGTTTTTAGGACTATCCTGAGAAAAATTGCCCGGTGTTTTTTTTAATGTGTGTTCGTTTGTTTGTTCTCTCTCTACCAAACAAATTGCTTCGCTGATCTCTATGATACGCGTTTCGGTTGGGCATATTAAAAGTATATTTCTCATTACGTTTTTCTTTTTTTTGTATTTTTATTTATCGGACAATTTTTGTCTTTTTGTTCGCTCTGTACTGTACAAACGGCTACCACTAAGCTACCAGACTTCAATTTTGATAAAAACTTATTTTAAAAAATTGAAAATTTGAAATTTGAAAAAAATTGAAGTCTGGTACGCTACCAGACTTCAATTTTGATAAAAACTTTAGAAAACCTTCGAAATCTCTGAACTGAGACATGCCGCGTTTTTGGGTTCAATCAAAGTTTTTTTTTAAAATTATTATTAAATCCGTTTTTTTTTTTTTACATTTTCGTACAATTTTTATGCGTTCTGTTGCCCTCAATCACACAAACAACTGAAATGAGTAGGCGTACTGTGAAATTGATGAAACTGTCGGGGAATTAAAAAACAGATAAACTCAGGTTGACTAGGCAATTACTAATCATCCCATGGCCAAAACGGACGAGCCCGAATCGATTTGAATGTGGTGTAGGGCCTATTGTGCCTTGACGGAATCTTGGTATCCGCGGGAGCACATGGAGGTTTAATACAGCAGCCACCGATTGTGTAAAGATGTATATGCATTGCAATCAAAGATGCTACGAGGTGGCTAAGTCATACCGATTCCGCAGCCATTAGAAGTATTTTCATAGGTTTTTTGTGTTAGTAATGTCATATTGCTTCAATTTATATTTAAAAAATTATTTTTATGAAGTCAAATAAAACAAAAATAAAAATGTAAGCCAATTATGCCCATCCATCAACTCGACTATAAGGAAAGCATTCACGAAGCGGCTTAAAGCCGGGTCCCACGACCTGTTGATCGACGGGCCGCAGGTATAAAAAAGGTAAAATCCACGCGCCACACGCCGTGGGACCGGGTCGGCCCGTGCTTGCGCGTCGCGGCGTGAGCTTCCCGTCAGTTGTCGGTAAATTTTGCACGCGTCAAAGAGAACGCGCAAGGGGTAATAAAAAATGGTCAGGTCAGGTAGTCCGGCCCGTACATGCTCGTTGAAGCGGTCCCACGAAGACCCACTGGCTCGCCACTCGTATGAATGAAAAGGCGAGATTTGTTTTGTTCTTCACCTTTTTGACCTTTTGAAATCCGTCCGTACAAGCCTCCTCAACCAGGCTCGGACAAGCAGGTGCAGGTATTTTTTTATATGAGGCTTGACGGGCCAACACGCCGTGGGACCGCTCAGTTTTTTTCTCAACCCGTATACCTGCGGCCTGTCAACCCACCCCGGCCCGTCCTAGGCCGTCGATCAACAGGTCGTGGGACCTAAATAATATTAATGGATTCGAAAATAATGCTTACACAATCAAATCAATAAATAACTAGGCCTATATGAAGCTCATTTCTTCTACAACCGCAGTACTTAACCACATTTTCTTCTACCGTCACATCGGAAAGTCAAACGATTAATTATTCTCGATCAATCCCGAGTAATCGATATCAAATGAATATAATGTATATATAATATAAATATATATGGATTGTTGATATGGATATATAAACCCAAGAACTTAGTATTGTAGGCCTACATACAACGGGCCGCGAAAACCTACAACAATCCAAATATATATATATATATATATATATATAATACACTCGTCAAATAATATATATATATATATATATATATATATTATATATACAAGTTTAATTTTGGTTTTATAGTAGGCGACTATGACGTTGATATGTTAGTACTTTAGCTAGCTAGCTGGTTGGTAAGAGCATAACCCCGGTAAGCTAAGGTCCCGGGTTCGATCCCCGGTGTAGTCACTTTTTTTAATTTCTGTCTAAAGTACTAACATAACAGCGTCATGATCGCCTACTATAAAGCCAAGGTAAAACAATATATATATATATATATATATTAGTACTTTAGACAGAAATTAACAAAGTGACTTCACCGGGGATCAAACCCGGGACCTTAGCTTACCGGGCTATTAGTTTGTATTGTCCAAGTTAATTTCGTATGTAGTCTAATAGGCAGTGCAATCTGCTCTACACACGTTATTTACATTGGGCAAAATAAACCAAAAATTAGACAGAATTAAATTGGGGGCTGCATATCTCAGTTGGTAAGAGCATAGCCCGGACAGCTAAGGTCCCGGGTTCGATCCCCGGTGTAGTCACTTTTTTAATTTCTGTCTAAAGTACTAATATATATGTATGTATAACAGATTGAAGTGTAAGATAATATATTAGTCTATCTATGTTAAAAGCAAAAAATAAATTGGTTTCAACCATTTCCCCAAAAAATCGATTTGAAATAATTTAGTTCCTCCTTCTTGTCATTCATTAATTAATGTATGTAGAGGCCTATGGTGGTTGGTGAATAATGGTGATGGTTACCTACGGTACACTAGTAATTATTACTCATTAGTAAATTATTATTATTACAAAACCTAACTCAGGGTGGCTGATTTAGACGTTCAACATGAACTGGAAGTGGAGGGGATATATGTGGACGAAAGAAAGATTACAATGAAGAAGAGCTGAGACAAGTAACTCTGATACATATACATGAAAGATATCCTGGAAGGGAGTGGCTGCACATGTATACAGACGGATCGGCAAAACCTGGAGAAGGCAATGCTGGAGCAGGAATATACTGTAGAGAATTTGAGAAGGCACTACCTGCAGGAAGAAATGGCAGTAACTATGATGGGGAACTAAAGGCAATATTGGGAGCACTAAAGCTGGTACCAGATCACCCAAAACATAAAATCGTGATACTTTATGGCAGCAATACAAACAGTTGCGAGCAAGGATGAGGTGGACAGCGAGGTCAAGGAATGTAAGTTACACATTCTGAGATTGAATAATGAGGGAAAAGAAGTTAAACTGCAGTGGGTACCTGATGAGAAGGCAGACTATTTGGCAAAGAGGGGCAGCAAGAGGCCACAAACTGAGAAGACACTGTCTTATAAGGCATCTGCTGCTAAGAACTCGGTGCAAAGGAAGTGGGAGACAAGCCATGGCAAAGTATAGGCTAGTATCAGGAAAGACAAGACCACCCAGATATAAGAACAGAAAGGTCTCATCTGCCCAGTTGACTTGATACAGGGCATGACCTGTTTGTTGGGTCAACATACATAAAGTAGGAATGGCAGATTCAAGCCAATGCAACTTGTGCGGTAAAGAAGAACAGAATTTACAACATCTTTTCAGTTGTGAAAGGACTAAGTCTGAACTTGAAGCAATGCCAGACGGCATGATGCATGTACAAAGGGAATCCTGTCTCTATTGGATAACATGACAACACATGATGGCCGAGTAGGCCGATTGGGGGCATATGAAAAAAGAAGAAGAGAAGATTATTTGTCATTCATCGATATCAAATCACCGATCGATATCTAATTGTTGCAGATAATATCGATTAATAATTGATTATCTTCAAGGTTCCTACTGTCACATGTGAGCCTCTCCCGCCTACTACTGCCACGTTAAAGAGCAAGATTCGAAGTTCTATAGGCCTACAGGAAAGGCAATTTTCAAAGAGCAATTTTTCATTTTAATTGTGTGTTGTTCACTGAAAATTTGTTAGTTTCGCTTTAATGAGGTTAAAATCTTCTCCAAAAGTCAATACAATATACTTTCTCTCCTTTGAGTGTATGTGTATTGTTCACCTTTCAGATACCCGGGAGACTACTAACTAATAACTCGCAAGTCGCAACAAATTGTAGATCAACAGCGACAACTTTGTAAATACAATTGACGCATGTGATAGCTTGTCAAACGACAGTGCCAACTTATTAAATAAGGCACTAGTATGCAGACATGTCAAGACTACCGTGATGAGCATTACTTATTCTATTTATAAAGTTGTCGTAGTGGATTAACAACTACCGTTTGAGCCAGTAAATGGGCTCCCACGAGGTGATTTAAATTGTGTTTTAAATGAATACCGGTAGGCTTACATCACATAGAGAAACATTTTCGAAAAACATGGCTGACCGTAGTAGTAATATTTCCCTTTTCATTACTATTTTAAGCAGGGACTCGAACTCGAACCCAAACCTGAATCCATATTCCTGAATAGTCAAAACCCAAACCAGAATACCTAGAGTTCCAAAACCATGACCTGAACCTGAACCGTAATAATTCTAGCTAGTAGCGGTTTAGGTTTGAAGAAGGAATAAGCTCACAATTCCATGAAAATCATGGAAGTTCATAATTTCTTCAAATAACACAAACAGATACCGTTAACTTCATCTTGTTTCAATTTGTCTAATTTGGCCTTATGCGGTATACCCTTTTTGGCTGGGTTTTATTCTAAGGATTTAAAACTAATACTAGTATTGAAAATGAAATATTCTCAAATTTTGGGTGTGGTCACTGGTCAGATATGCATGTGCTATGTTTTGTCCTGTATGTGAGCCCGGTTAGCTACTTTGTGTGACTTGCGGGGAGAGGGGGGGGGGGGGGGATGGCTACCACCCTTCAATCTTTCATTGTTTCGAAGAAATTTGGAAATAGTTCACAAAGCTAGAGGGGTAAATATGATGCAAGTCCGAACACAGCAGACAGTAGCAGTTTATCGCTCGTTGGTGATTGTTTGTGAGTTGTGACAGTGACAGTTGTAAACTAAAGCTAAAAATAGGCTTAAAACTTAAAACTATACTACCTAAATATCTGAACAAACTTAAAACTTAGGCCTACATCTGTTTTCTACTTGGGACATAAAATGGATACAATAAAATATATAAAAAAATTCAAACAGATTAGTTTCTCTCGAAAACCACTTCTCAAAATCAACTGAGAATGGAAGTGAACCTGAACCCGAACCGTAATTGAACCCGAACCCGAACTTTTAGAAATACAAAACCTGAATCCGAACCGGACCCAAATTCTCAATTCGATAAAACCTGAACCCGAAACTGAACCAATATTTTTACTATCGCTGAACCTGAACCCGAACCTGAACCCAAATGAATTTCGGTTCGACTCCCTGCTTTTAAGACAGTTAATTCAGGGTGTCCACTGCACTAAGGCTAAAGATGTAAAAGAGAGTAATAGTGGTCATGAGTGGCTAAAATAGTGGCCATTAGGTGAGAATAGTGGTAAAATAGTGGGAATGCATGGAAATTGTATTGCTAGGTACGCCTACTTGGTTAAAGTTGTTCCAAAGCAAGCTTGATAATGTTGGGGGTCATCATGGGCAAGTGAATCGTGAGTCCTAGTTATCCTGTTAGGAACTATTAGTAGGCCTACGGAATCGTCGTTGAAAATTTTGAGAACTGGTTCAATAAAACATTTTCAATGAGCCATCACCCATCAATAATCGTGACCAATCAGTGGTAACTGGTAACTAATTTAAACTCTGATTCATCCATCGATTACACTAGAATCGGCGAGGTTGATTTGTTAAAGTTGATTTGACACACCAAGCTACAATAATAACAATTTTGACTGGGGGACATTAGGGTATGGCATGCGATTTATTATGTGACTCGAACGGCTAAAAAGTCAGTCTTTTGGGAATGAAGTACCAGTAGCCTACTACCTGCTTAGGTATGGGAATCACAACAATATTTTCTTATCTTAGAATCTAGGTACCGGTACAGAACTTAAAAAAAAGCAGGCAAAATCATTGCCGGTCAAAGAATTCGACGGGCAACCGGTATCAGTGAGCAAAAACTAGCCGTGCCGCTCAAAAACTATCCACTTGACAACCCTGTGTGAATAAGACCCTACTTAAGGCCTAGGCCCTACTGCATTTTAGAATGTGTACAAGGACTACTCCCAAATTATTGTTAATAATTTACAAATGAAGGGGACAGACTTGAGCTTACAAAACCCATATTTAGCATTTTAAAATGTAGGCCCTACACAGAAAAAATATTATTTAGAGAAAATGACAAAATAACACTGTAGAATGGCCCCAGACCCCAGCTACCACCCACGGAATATTCAAGATGCTTTTTACATTTAAGGTGAATATGTTGGTCAGTGGTCTTTGTTTATGTACCACATGTAATTTCATATAGGGCCGATGTGTGTCAATGAACTGTTGTCCGTCAGTTAGGCCTATAGTTATAGGTTGTCAAGAGACCAGGGCCAGCCTTTCGTAGAAGATTTGGCACTCGGTGCCAATGTCAGTGTCACATAACAACTTATGTGTCATTCATGAGACATGAGGCATCTCGCCACGTTACAGTAATCAATGCCCAAACTCCAGGGGGAGGGGTCCCAGGTAGGCCTACTGCGAGTCCAGTGAACACAACACAACCACAGAAATATTTCTGTTTCTTGATTGCAATAGGCCTACAGTTTTAAGTTTGGGAAACTTCTACTTACAGAAAGGTAAACAGAAAAACTTTACAACAAACAAACAAAGGATTCTAATATGAAAATGTCATATACTTTTGTCAAGCAATATAGGCCCTAAAAGCGAAACAACTAGGCAGGCCCTAATCAAGGTTGTACAGAATATATTTAACCGGAATAGCAATTAACTATTTGAATGGGGGAAAAGAGTTTGTCAACAGCAGCAGCAGCAGCAGTTGTGAACTATGTACCCTATCCATGTCCGAGGTTGCAGTAAGTTTAAGTCGTGTTTGAGATTAATTAGATTAAGGTGGACGAGTGGCCACCACCGGGCGGACGGGCCATTTGCAAGCAGAAGAACATTGATTTATTGATTAAAACAGAAAACTTTTAGCCTTGAATGTTCTCTTTTTGGCAGCAAATCAGATCAATTGCTGGCACCGTTTTTTTGCTGTTAAATTAACAAAAAAAAACTTCAAAACCTTTAAACGTCGCTATTTTAAACGAAAGTCCTTTGGCGTTTTAAGTACTTACTTCATATATTTAAAATAGCAACGTTAAAGGTTTCGGAGTGGATATTCGTACAATCAGCTGGAAGAATAGTGCAAAATTATTCGTACAGTCATTGACGATACCACCTAACTAGGCCAATAGCTGCAAATATCACAGTGCAGTGTGGCATAGTGGTAGCGCGTCCGAATTCTATGCGAAAGGTCGCTGGTTCAAGTCTTCGTCAGGGTTTTTTTTTTTTTTTTACCATTCTATTTGAGTCCATGTTTTTTCTGCAAATGATTTCACTACATTCGGCCCCGTCGCAAACACAATTCTAGATGATAAATGCGTTTAAAAAGTGCTAGGCCTTGCCTAGGTCTATTTGAAGGAAAAGCCTTACCTCTACACCTCGACGTGTAGGCAGCCTAAAAAGGACTTTTGTTTAAAATAGCAACGTTAAAGGTCTTGGAAGGTTGTTTGTTGTTAATAAAACAGCAAAAAGGGACGACGACAACCGAAAAAGGATTTTCGTTTAAAATAGCAACGTTAAAGGTCGTGAGTTTTTTTTGTTGTTACTAAAACAGCAAAAAAGGACGACGGAAGGACGACACTTTTATTACGGCGCGCCGTTATCCAATCAGATCATTGACTGTACGAATAATTTTGCACTATTCTTCCAGCTGATTGTACAAATATTCACAGCCTAAAGGTTTAGTAGGTAGAGTATTTTTTGAAAAAGTTGGTAGCCTAGGCCTACTAAGCAAAAAAAACGGTGTTGAAAATTGGACCCCCCCCCCCCCCCACCCCAACTACAAGAGTGCCCAATTGCTTTTGTTTTATGGAAACACAACAGGAATTGTATCTTCCTTGTTAGCCTATAGGGTAGCCTACCAACTTGATAAATCCAAGACTTGGTCTGGAGAAGAAACATTAGTTGGCTTAGCAGCTTTAGCTTGACTGGTGGCGTAGGGCCTAGGCGTACTTACCGTGATTTATTGTCAGAAGGGAAGACGATTGAGAGCCTCCACTAGGACTAGGGACAGGCCTAGGGGCTACGCCTGCACTCACAAAATATTTACCTTTACATTCACGGCCAAAACTCTTAAATTATAAAAAAAGGCCTAGCTAGGCTAGACTTGATCACAAATACACAATGCAATTGGAATTGGGCCCAGGCCCTTAACAGTCTCGGCCAGCTAACGCAATCATTGGAACTAGGCCTAGGCCTAGCCTAATTATAGGCTATGTCCAGAAGAGCTTTGCACTCTAAACTAGGCCCTACCCATACTAGATGTAAATAACATCATAGGCCCTAGGCCTAGATTACTAATGTTCGTATCACGTATTTGACTTTGTACAAGGCATGCTACATTTCGCTTCTCTATGGTTGCACATTATTAATTTAGTTAGTCCTAGGCCACGGTTGTTCACCAGCCATCCTCTCAACAGCTGTATTTCGAGCTCGTTGTTCTTCTTCTTCACTGTACTAGGATTGCGGTACGGCCACGGCCAAGAAGCCACTGGATCTACTCCACTGAGCTCTATATACTTACGTGGAGTGCGCATTCTATACTGTAACCTTGAAGCCAACATGGGCCTAAAGCGAGGGGCGAAAAGCTTAGACCATATATCGGGTGGACAGAGCGCGCGCCTATACCTGCCGTTGCAGCGGTTGAAGCCGAGCTGGGAACAAAGAGAGTGAGAGAGAGGGAGAGATTCTCGGAAGTCGGTGGTGGCAAGAAGCGCGTAGTGCCATTGAAACGTACAGTAACTTCGCGTACTAGAAGAAGTGAATCTCTCGTTACTTTCAAGAATGTGTTAGTTTCTTAAAATGTATTATGCATATTTATTCCTTGGGACAACACATCGAAGAAGTTTTTAATTTATTTTAACCATATTCCGATAGAAATTTATTTCTGTGTGTTTGGCGGAAATATACCAGATTTCAACATCTTCATCATCATATTATCTACTAAGTTATATATTTTTATTTACGGGAAGGAAATGTTTTTTTTTAAAGGGGTATTCATCCTTCAGCCACCAAACTCAAAAATGATATTTCATTTTGACCAACTAGTTATGAATTTAAGTAACAGAACAATTTTAATGTTGGTCCACCGTTACCAGAAAATTTTCCAAACTTGTTAATTTTTTATCTAGCTAGACGTGCGGTAAATCTCACATGGGGACGATCCTAGAGGACTTTGCTATAAAATTGGCCGTCATTGGCTACGTTTTCTGTAAATCATCTACGTGATTTAGGCATGCGGTTTGGTCAAAATATGCTTATTACCTAGAGGTGTAATTTCGGAACGCATATTTGCGTGTTGTATATATTATTCGTGCAAGTTTCTAAATGCCCATTTTAGATTGAAATGTGCTATAGTAATAGTATCTATGGGAAACAAAACATAATAAAAAACTTTTTAAAAAATCGTATTGAGTCATAGGTAAAATATATAATTTGTAAACTCTCATTTTAGTTAAGTAACCTATTATGCTCTATTAAAAAATTAAAAAATCTATCAAAAACCCAAGATGACATGGAACCCTTTGCAAATGGCTGAATGAGTATAGTATAATAGAATTGTGTAACACTTTTAAAATATTTGATAAAGGTGCAAATTGTACGGCTATTATGCAAGTGAGGTTGTTTGTTGAGGAAAAGGTTGGGGGGGGGGGGAAGATGGGTACACCAGAAGACACCATTCTCAAAATCACTCTGTTATTGTTTGGCGGTAGTGAGGGGACCGCTCAGACTGTCCGAGGGCCTACAAAATAAAAAAAATAATAATAATAATAATAATAATAATAATAATAATAATAATAATAATAATAATAATAATAATAATAATAGCTTTGTAAAGATCATTGGTCTGCACTTTTTTAAAGGGATTAGGCCTATCTTTCCATCCGAATATAACAATTTTTGTGAAAAACAGTTCAAAACATAATATGCATATGAATACGAAATTATATTTTGCACTATAATAGTGAGCTATACAAATGATAACACAACAATCACTTTATACATTATACTGTATTTTATTTATATAATAATACCAAATCGCCTTCAAGAGCCATTATATACCAGAAGTATAAGGCATATTATGTTCATGACAGTCCATGTGCTTTCTCAGGTCTATGTTGACTTGAAAAGACTCTAATGTAAAATAAACATAATAATTATCTAAAGTAAAATAGTGTCCTACATTACGAAAAATAATTTCAGTAAAATATTTACACGTGGAATGAAAATCCACATTGTTTTCAGCTCTTTATTGTATATTTACGTACAGTCAAACGCAGCGCGCGCAATGTTTTGCCACCACCTAGTTCTTGGAACTGGCCGCAGGTCGGCTTCACGAATATTACAGCGCTATCCGTCTACCCGAAGGGTATAGATGGTCTAAGGGCGAAAAGGCGATTGCACCGCCATCTAGATGTAAATCTTAACGTCAAGATGGCGGTTTGTGGCTAGCTTCTTTTGAGATTATGTTGACTAGTAGACCTACATTACAGCATTGATTACAGTGGTCTATTATCAGGCTCACTCAGGACATTGATTAAAGAAGGCTATCCTCAGGAGGACGCCTAGGAAAAGTGTTTACTGCAGTGTTACACTAAATAAACTGATAAACACAGGTCAGTGACACAGGTGAACGAATCTAATATGTTTAGTTCTTTTGAATCTGCCGCTGATAGGGACCAATGTAGGGACGTAGGAAATGGCGGGCACATCTCAACATTTGCCAGGTATGCATGCGCACTCCACGTAAGTGATCTACTCCTGAGCGCGGCAACGAAGTCTAGCTAGCGGAAATCCAGTGGACCACGTTTCGTTCTCCTATTGTGATTGACTCATATTTGCCATGGACGAGATGTGTCATATTCAAATAACACAGCGGGAGAAAAAATTAATCACCACCATTGAGAACAGTCTCACCAGTTTAAAATATTATTGAGTATTGTTTACCAAACAGAAACCAGGCACGTAGTAACTACATAAAGTGTAATTATCTGTGATTGTGATGAAATATTACCGATACTGATACATGATAAGACTATGAATTATTATGATGTTGCAATTCTATTTCATTGCATTTAGTTATTTATCAGCAAATAGGGCAAAGCCCCACTAGTACACAATCACAATCACAAAAATACACAATCGAACATAAGAAAAGATCTTCTGGTCGAGCTAAACAATAATATATTCGTACTAAAGCGAAAAACGCAGGAATTATAATATTATATTATCAAGAACAGTCTGTCCATCGTTCAAGTAACCACAAATAAATTATTAAATTATGATACATATACCTTGTTAAATTAAAGTAAAAGCCCTTAAACACACGCAAATTAATGTCCTAACAATGAATGTTCTAATAAATTTTAATACATCCAATGGTAGCTTGCGTGCTGTCGATCGCCAGAGATGAAAGCAGTCAACGCAAAGATAAAGAAGATCCCATTTGGATAACCACCTGTCTTCAAAGCTTAAATGTATCTTATCTTGATTCTAATCTCAATTACAAATATTTAACTGATATTTCCACTACTAATAATAATTAACCTATGCAATGACAGAACTCCTGCAAGGAGGAAATGTCTTTCATAATTCATGTTCTTCATCTGCTAGCCCTACTTACAATAAATATATGCAATGACAGAACTGCTGCCGCTAGCCCTACATACAGACATGTACAGTACACACACAGTAAATGTATGTAATGACAGAACTCCTGCAAGGAGGTAATGTTCTTCATCAGTCCGCTACCCCCACTTACCATATATATATATATATATATGCAACGACAGAACTCCTGCAAGGAGGTAATGTCTTTCATCAGTCCACTAACTAGCCCTACTTACAGTAAATATATGCAATGACTGAACTCCTGCAAGGAGGTAATGTCCTTCATCAGTCCACTAACTAGCCCTACTTACCATAAATATATGCAATGACAGAACTCCTGCAAGGAGGTAATGTCCTTCATCAGTCCACTAACTAGCCCTACTTACAGTAAATATATGCAATGACAGAACTCCTGCAAGAAGATAATGTAATTCATCAGTCCACTAACTCCCCTACTTACCAAAATATATGCAATGACAGAACTCCTGCAAGGAGGTAATGTCCTTCATCAGTCCGCTAGCCCCACTTACAATAAATATATGCAATGACAGAACTCCTGCAAGGAGGTAATGTCTTTCATCAGTCCACTAACTAGCCCTACTTACCATAAATATATGCAATGACTTAACTCCTGCAAGGAGGTAATGTCATTCATCAGTCCACTAACTAGCCCTCCTTACAGTAAATATATGCAATGACAGAACTCCTGCAAGGAGGTAATGTCCTTCATCAGTCCGCTAGCCCTACTTACAATAAATATATGCAATGACAGAACTCCTGCAAGGAGGTAATGTCCTTCATCAGTCCGCTAGCCCTACTTACAATAAATATATGCAATGACAGAACTCCTGGTGATATTAATGATATGATATAAATAATTTAATAAATTATGATACATATACCTTGTTAAATTAAAGTAA
Organism: Sweltsa coloradensis; assembly: GCA_024449915.1. Lineage (NCBI taxonomy): Eukaryota > Metazoa > Arthropoda > Insecta > Plecoptera > Chloroperlidae > Sweltsa > Sweltsa coloradensis. The sequence goes on from JAMZAV010001345.1 coordinate 83,620, forward strand.
AAGCCCTTAGACACACGCAAATTAATGTCCTAACAATGAATGTTCTAATAAAATTTTTAAAACATCCAATGGTAGCTTGCGTGCTGTCGATCGCCAGAGATGAAAGCAGTCAACGCAAAGATATAGAAGATCCATTTGGATAACCAGCTGTCTTCAAAGCTTAAATGTATCTTATCTTGATTCTAATCTCAATTACAAATATTTAACAGATATTTCCACTACTAATAATAATTAACCTATGCAATGACAGAACTCCTGCAAGGAGGAAATGTCTTAATCATTCATGTTCTTCATCTGCTAGCCCTACTTACAATAAATATATGTAATGACAGAACTGCAAGGAGGTAATGTCTTTCATCAGTCCACTAACTAGCCCTACTTACAGTAAATACATGCAATGACAGAAATCCTGCAAGGAGGTAATGTTCTTCATCAGTCCGCTACCCCCACTTACCATATAAATATATATATATATATATATATATATATATATATATATATATGCAACGACAGAACTCCTGCAAGGAGGTAATGTCTTTCATCAGTCCACTAAGCCCTACTTACAATAAATACATGCAATGAACAGAACTCCTGCAAGAAGGTAATGTCATCATCAGTCCACTAACTAGCCCTACTTACAGTAAATATATGCAATGACAGAACTCCTGCAAGGAGGTAATGTCATTCATCAGTCCACTAACTAGCCCTACTTACAGTAAATATATGCAATGACAGAACTCCTGCAAGGAGGTAATGTCCTTCATCAGTCCACTAACTAGCCCATCTTACAGGAAATATATGCAAGGACAGAACTCCTGCAAGGAGGTAATGTCATTCATCAGTCCACTAAAAAGCCCTACTTACAGTAAATATATGCAATGACAGAACTCCTGCAAGAAGGTAATGTAAGTCATCAGACCGCTACCCCCACTTACCATATATATATATATATATATGCAATGACAGAAGCTCCTGCAAGAAGGTAATGTCCTTCATCAGTCCACTAAAATAGCCCTTCTTACAGTTAAAATATGCATGACAGAAAATCCTGCAAGGAGGTAATGTCATTCATCAGTCCACTAACTAGCCCTACTTACAGTAAATATATGCAATGACAGAACTCCTGCAAGGAGGTAATGTCTTTTATCAGTCCACTAACTAGCCCTACTTACAGTAAATATATGCAATGACAGAACTCCTGCAAGGAGGTAATGTCCTTCATCAGTCCACTAACTAGCCCTACTTACAGTAAATATATGCAATGACAGATATGACCTTCAGATTCTGTGGCTTCTAGTTGCCGAGTCCTTTATAGTTTAAAACAAAAAAAGGGTAGTAGAAAACAGAGTCGTCTTCCTCTATTGCACAATCTAACTCTGTAATTCGTGTAAAGGTGGATATTATACAAGATATGTATTCAGCTTCTGTGGCTTCTAGTTGCTGAGTCTTCATGGTCTAAAACAAAAAAAGGGTAACAGAAAACAGAGTCGTCTTCCACTATTGCCAAAATATTTCTCTAATTCATGTAAAGGTGGATATTATATTAGATATGAGTTAAGCATTATGAGGACTTATGTTGCCGAGTCCTTCATGGTCATATTCTAAAACGTTAAGTCGCAGGAAGCAGATTCATGTTCAACCAAAGCACAATCACTGTAATGCCTGTTAAGGTTGATATGATATAAGTTATCAATTCAGATTAAGTTGTCTACTGTAGCCGGGTTCTTCATGGGCTTTGGTAAGCAGAATCGTCCCACCTCTATTAAGTCTGTAAATGAGAACAATTAATAACAATAATAATTAATTATATCTTCTGCCGCAGGATTACCTTCTCCAACAAACCAATCTTATGCCGCCATAGTATCTTGAAGACGCCTGTAAAAGATTACAAAGTAACCGTGACATTTAAACACTAGCCCTAAATACATGGAAAAGCACAAACATTGTAGTCCAAAATGTTTATAATACATACAATGTTGGATTATGCTACTGTCAACCGCAAAAGTTGGTTGCAGTTAACACATAGATCACGATCCCATTTGACTAACTATGTGATTACAACTAAGCAATTGTCTTGAAGAAAGGCATATAAGACCTTTATGCCACCATCAGTTAAAGTTGTGCTATCCTTCTAAGCTATTGGTTTGCAGAAAGGCCATTAAGACCAATATGCCACCATCAGTTAGAGCTATGCTATCCCATATAGCTATGGGCTTGTAGGAAGGCAATAAGAAGTTTATTTTTTAGCCACCATCAGCTAGAGCTGTACTATCCTACGAAGCTATGGGCTTGCAGGAAGGCAATAAGAAGTGTCGTATGTCACCATCAGTTAGAGTTGTGCTATGTTACTAAGCTATAGGCTCGCAGAATGGTAATAAGAAGTTTATGCCTCCATCAGTTAGAGTTGTGATATCCTGCTAAGCTATGGGCTTGCAGGAAGGCCATTAAGACCTTTATGCCACCATCAATTAAAGCTGTGCAATCCTAATAAACTATGGGGTCGCAGAAAGGCAATAAGAAGTTAATGCCACCATCCATAGGCGCCGAGTACGGGGGGGCGACGGGGCTCAAGCCCCCCCTGCGGAGCAAGCTCTCAAGTGTATAAGTGAAGAATTCCAAGGGTTCAATTGCTAACAGGAGATTTTTTTACTAAATGGCCCTGCGAGTTCGAGTCAATGCATATCGACAAATTATGTCTTTTTCCCACTTCACGTGATCATTCTAGGGTTGCTGACTGACGTGTGGCTAGTGTGTCATGGTTCTTTGGCAGTCCGTCTCGCTCGGCCCCCTGTGGCGAAAATTAGTTTTCTAACGACATTTTAGGAGAAAAATTGTCAATAGAGCAGTGCACTTTTGAATGACCCTATATAGTCATAGGATTTCACCTGAGAGAGTATTATTAGTTGCATGACTACCCGATCTTTATGGGTAGTTATTTGTTTAATGTGACTTATTGAAGCAAATCTTTCATCATATTTTTACACCTGAAATATCGTTTCAGGCCATCAAACAAAATGTAGGCCCCAAAAAATTTCACCTACGGTGCAAGCCTCCGGCGGCCAGACCCCAGCTGTTTCCACATTGAGCCCCCCCACCCAAAATCAAAACTCGGCGCCTATGCCACCATCAGTTAGAGCTGTGCTATTAAACTAAGCTATGGGCTTGCAGGAAGGCAATAATAAGTTTATGCCGCCATCAGTTAGGGCTGTGCTATTCTACTAAGCTATGGGCTTGCAGGATGGCCATTAAGACCATTATGCCACCATCAATTAAAGCTGTGCAATCCTAATAAACTATGGGGTCGCAGGAAGGCAATAAGAAGTTAATGCCACCATCAGTTAGAGCTGTGCTAACCTACTAAGCTATGGGCTTGCAGGAAGGCCATTAAGACCATTATGCCACCATCAGTTAGAGCTGTGCTATTCTACTAAGCTATGGGCTAGCAGGAAGGCCATAAGAACTTTATGTCACCATCAGTTACATCTGAGCTATACAACTAAGCAACTGACTTGCTGGAAGGCTATTTAGAACTTTAAGCTACCGTCCTTAATAGCTGTGCTATTACAATCTCTGCAAAGCATTTTTAGGTGTATATCATAGAAGTTATTATTTAAGCTTAAGTGGTCTCTATTTGAAGCGTTCTTCGCCGTCGTGGTCAAATCCTATAACGTAAGTTGTAGAAAGCAGAGTTTTCGTCAAATATGGCACTATCACATTAATTCCTGTTAAGATGGATATTAGACAAGATATGAATTCAGCTTCTGTGGCTTCTTGTTGCTGAGTCCTTCATGGTCAAAAACAAAACAGAATAGCAGAAAGCAGTCGTCTTCCACTATTGCACAATCTATATCTGTTATTCATGTTATGTGGATATTATAGAAGATATGAATTCAGCTTCTTGGCTTCTAGTTGCCAAGTCCTTCATGGTCTTAAACAAAAAAGGGGAAGCAGAAAACAGAGTCATCTCCCACTTTTGCACAATCTGTCTCTAAAATTCATGTAAATGTGGATATTATAAAATATATGAATTCAGCTTCTGTGGCTTCTAGTTGCCGAGTCCTTCATGGTCATATACTAAAACATAAGTCGCAGGAAGCAGAGTCGTGTTCAACCAAAGCACAATCACTGTAATGCCTGTAAAGGTTGATATTATATAAGTTATCAATTCAGATTCAGATGTCTACTGTAGCCGGGTTCTTCAAAGGCTTTGAAAAGTAGAATCGTTCCACCTCTATCAAGTCTGTAAATGAGAACAATTAATAACAATAACTAGGCCGCTTCGCGAACGCTTTTCCAGTCGGGTTGATGGATGAGCTTTTTTATGTTTAATGATTACGTTTTTATGTGGAATCTCATTACTTTTTCTACAGTTACTTGATATTACTTGTTCATTATACACCTGTAAAAGGCTTATATTAAAACCTTTATTTCTAAGAATTTTAACCAAATTTTTCAACTTTTTCTTTCAAGAGGCACTACATTACCATAATCTTCATGTCAATGAAAAATATGAACGTTGTAGCCCTCCCCCTTTTGGTTCAGAATCGGCCCAATATCACGAAAATATCGTATTAAAAACCGGGGAAAAAATCGTTAAAGTACGATTTCTATAAGAAATATTTTTTCAAATGTCTCTTAAATCATAACATATATAATTTTTAGTGATTCATCAATATCGGAGTAGCCGTTTGCCAAATATCACGAAAATATCGCACTTAGAATCGAAAACAATCGTAAAAGTACGATATTTATGAGAAATTTTTCCTCGATTGTAACCAAAACCAATATAGCTCTAAGTTTAAAGATTTCGAAGGTCCCCTCCATATTTCATCAAGATCGCATATGCCGTTTGCCCTGTAGAGAGCGTACAAACAGACAAAAAAACGAACAAAAACAAAACAACACCCGAGCTATTTTTCTTGGGGTAACGTAAGTTACAAACAAAAACAAAAAAACACAAAGTCAAATTGAGTCTTCGCTTTGCTCATCCAATAATTAATATCTTCTGCCGCTGGATTACCTTCTACAACAAACCAATCTTCTGCCGCTAAAGTATCTTGAAGACGCCTGTAAAAGAGTAAAAAGTAACCGTGACATTTAAACACTAGCCCTAAATACATGTAAATGCCCAAACATTGTAGTCCAAAAGGTTAGTAATACATACAATGCTGGATTGTGCTACTGTCAACCGCAAAAGTTGGTTGCAGTTAACACATAGATCACGATCCCATTTGACTAACTATGTGAATATACAACTAAGCTATTGGCTTGCAGGAAGACCATTAAGACCTTAATGCCACCATCAGTTAGAGCTGTGCTATCCTATTAAGCTAAGGGCTCGCAGGAAGGCAATAAGAAGTTAATGCCACCATCAGTTAGAGCTGTGCTATCCCACTTAGCTATGGGCTTGTAGGAAGGCCATTAAGACCTCTTTGCCACCACCAGTAAGAGCTATGATATACTTTCATTAAGACCTCTTTGCCACCATCAGTTAGAGCTGTGCTTTCATACTCAGCTATGGGTTTGCAGGAAGCCCATTAAGACCTTTATGCCACCATCAGCTAGAGTTGTGCTTTCCCATTTAACTATGGGCTTGTTGGGAGGCCATTAAGACCTCTTTGCCACCACCAGTAAGAGCTATGATATACTTTCATTAAGACCTCTTTGCCACCATCAGTTAGAGCTGTGCTTTCATACTCAGCTATGGGTTTGCAGGAAGCCCATTAAAAGTTTATGCCAGCATCAGTTAGAGCTGTGCTATCCAACTTAACAATAGGCTTGTAGGGAGGCCATTAAGACCTCTTTGCCACCACCAGTAAGAGCTATGCCTTACTTTATAGCTATGGGCTCGCTGGAAGGCCAATAAAACCATAATGTCACCATCAATTATGCTATGCTATACAGCAAAGCAATGGACTTGCATGAAGTTCATTAAGACCTTTATGACACCATCAGTTAGAGCTGTTCTACACTACTAAGCTGTTGGCTTGCATAGAGGACATTAGCACCTTTATGCCACCATCAGAAAGACTGTGCTACTTATACTACTAAGCTAAGGGCATGCAGGAAGGCCATTAAGATATTTATGCCACCATCAGTAAGACTGTGCTACCTATACTACAAAGCTTAAGGCTTGCAGGATGGCTATTAAGACATTCATGCCACCATAAGTTACACCTGTGATATACAACTAAGCTACTGACTTGCTGGAAGGCTATTAAGAATATAAAGCTACCGTCAGTAATGGCTGTGCTGGTTCAATCTCTGCAATGCATGTTTAGGTGTCTATTATAGAAATTATGATTTAAGTTTAAGGCCATTGTACCACCTCTGGCCGATAATTTGAAAGTCGAAGAAACATGACTGAAAAGTTTTCTGAATGAAAGAAAGCCTTTAAAATAACAATTTTTTTTCCTGTTATTTTAAAGGCCTTCTTTCATTCAGCAAACTTTTCAGACGTGTTTCTTCGACTTTCAAATTTTCGGCCAGAGGTGGTACAATAGCTATAAGTGATCATTACATGAAGCGTACTTCGAAGTCGTGGTCAAATGCTATAACATAGGTTGTAGAAAGCAGAGATTTCGTCAAATATGTCAAAATCAAAGAAATGCCTCTTAAGATGAATATTAGACAAGATAAAATTCGGCTTCTGCGGCTGCTAGTTGCCGAGTCGTTCATGGTTTAAAACACAAAAAAAGGTAGCAGAAAACAGATCTGTCTTCCACTATTGCACAATCTATCTCTGTAATTCATGTTAATGTGGATATTACACAATATTTGAATTCAGCTTTTGTGGCTTCTAGTTTTCGAGTCCTTCATGGTCTAAAACAAAAAAAGGCTAGCAGAAACCGAGTCGTTTTAAACTATTGCACAATCTATCTGTGAAATTCATGTAAATGTAGATATTATAAAAGATATGACATCAGCTTCTGTGGCTTCTAGTTGCCGAGTCTTTCATGGTCTAAAACAAACAAAAGGGTAGCAGAATGCAGAGTCGTCTTCGACTATTGCACAATCTATACCTGTAATTAATGTTAAGGTGGATATTTGACAAGATATAGATTCAGCTTCTGTAGCTTCTAGTTGCCGAGTACTTCATGGTCTGAAAAAAAAAAAAAAGGGTAGCAGAAAACAGAGTCTAATCGCCACTATTGCACAATCAATCTCTGTAATTCATGTTAATGTGGATATTATACAAGATATAAGTTAAGCATCTGAGGACTTAAGTTGCCGATTCCGTCATGGTCATATACTAAAACATAAGTCGCAGGAAGCAGAGTCGTGTTCAACCAAAGCACAATCACTGTAATGCCTGCTAAGGTTGATAAGATATAAGTTATAAATTCAGATTTAGATGTCTACTGTAGCCGGGTTCTTCATGGGCTTTGGAAAGTACAATCGTTTCACCTCTATCAAGTCTGTAAATGAGAACAATTAATAACAATAACAATTAATAATATCTTCTGCCGCTAGATAATCTTCTCCAACAAACCAATGTTCTGTCGCTATATAATATTGAAGACGACTGTAAAAGAGATAGTAATTGTGGCATTGAAACACTAGCACAAAATACATGTAAATTTCCAAACATTGTAGTCCAAAAGGTTTATAATACATACAATGCTGGATTGTGCGACTGTCAACCGCAAAAGTTGGTTGCAGTTAACACATAGATCACGATCCCATTTGACTAACTATGTGAATACACAACTAAGCTATTGGCTTGCAGGAAGACCATTAAGACCTTAATGCCACCATCAGTTAGAGCTGTGCTATCCCTCTTACCTATAGGCTTGCAGGAAGGCAATAAGAAGTTCATGCCACCATCAGTTAGAGCTGTGCTATCCTACTTAGCTATGGGCTTGCAGAAACGCCATAAAGACTTTAATGCCACTATCAGTTAGAGCTGTGCTATCCCTCTTAGCTATGGGCCTGTAGGGAGGAAATAAAAAGTTTATGCCACCATCAGTTAGAGCTGTGCTATCTTACTAATCTATGGGCTTGTAGGGAGGCCATTAAGACCTTTATGCCAACATCAGTTAGGTTGTGCTATCCCTCTTAGCCATAGGCTTGTAGAAAGGAAATAAGAAGTTCATGCCCTCATCAGTTAGAGCTGTGCTATCCTACTTAGCTATGGGCTTGCAGAAAGGCCAAAAATACTTTTATGCCACTATCAGTTAGAGCTGTGCTATCCCTCTTAGCTATGGGCTTTTAGGGAGGAAATAAGAAGAGTATGCCTCCTTCAGTAAGAGCTGTGCAATCTTAATAAGCTATGGGCTTGTAGGGAGGCCATTAAGACCTTTATGCCACCATCAGTTGGAGCTGTTTTATCTTACTAAGATATGGGCTTGCTGGAAGGCCATAAGAAGATTATGCCACCATCACTTAAAGTTGTGCTATCCTACTAAGCTATGAGCTTGCAGGAAGGCCATTAAGACCTTTATGCCACCGTCAGTTAGAGCTGTGCTATACTTCTAAGCTTTGGGCTTGCAGGAAGGCAATAAGAAGTCTATGCCACAATTAGTTAGAGCTGTACTATCCTACTAGGCTATGGGATCGCAGGAAGGCAATAAGAAGATTATGCCACCATCACTTAAAGCTGTGCTATCCTACTAAGCTATGGGCTTTCAGAAAGGCCATTAAGACCTTTATGCCACCATCAGTTAGAGCTAAACTATTCTACTAAGCTATTGGCTTGCATAGGGGACATTTACAACTTAAGGCCACCATCAGTAAAATTGTGCTAACTATACTACTTAGCTTAGGGCATGCAGGAAGGCCATAAAGACATTTATTCCACCAACAGTAAGACTGTGCTACCTAAACTACAAAGCTATGGACTTGCAGGAAGAACATTAAGTCCCTTATGCCACCATCAGTTAGAGCCGTGATATACTACTAAGTTATGGGCTTGCAAGTAGGCCATTAAGATTTTTTGCCACCATTAGTTAGAGCAGTGCAATTCTGCTAGGCTATAGGCTTGCAGGATAGCTATTAAGACCTTCATGCCACCATCAGTTACACCTGAGCTATACAACTAAGCTACTGACTTGCTGGAAGGCTATTTAGAACTTAAAGCTACCGTCAGTAATGGCTGTGCTGGCACAATCTCTGCAATGCATGTTTAGGTGTCTATTATAGAAGTTTTGATTTTAGCTTAAGTGATCTTTACATGAAGCGTACTTTGCCGTCGTGGTCAAATGCTATAACATAGGTTGTAGAAAATAGAATTTTTTGTCAAATATGGCACAATCACACTAATGCCTCTTAAAATGGATATTAGACAATATATGAATTCAGCTTCTGTGGCTTCTAGTTGCCGAGTCCTTTATGGTCTAAAACAAAGGAAGAGTAACAGAAAACAGAGTCGTTTCCACTATTGCACAATCTATCTCTGTAATTCATGTTAATGTGGGTATTATACAAGATATGAATTCATCTTCTGTGGCTTCTAGTTGCCGAGTCCTTCATGGTCATATACTAAAACATAAGTCGTAGGAAGCAGATTCGTGTTCAACCAAAGCACATCACTGTAATGCCTGTTAAGGTTGAAATAATAAAAGTTATCAATTCAGATTTAGTTGTCTACTGTAGCCGGGTTCTTCGTGGGCTTTGGAAAGCAGAATCGTTCCACCTCTATTAAGTCTGTAAATGAGAACAATTTATAACAAAAACAATTAATAATATCTTCTGCCGCTAGATAATCTTCTCCAACAAACCAATGTTCTTCCGCTATATATTCTTTAAAAAAAGGGTAGCAGAAAGCAGATTCGTCTTCCACTATTGCACAATCTTACTCTGTAATTCATGTAAAGGTGGATATTATACAAGTTATGAATTCAGCTTCTGTGGCTTCTAGTTGCCGCGTCCTTCATGGTTATATACTAATACATAAGTCGCAGGAAGCAGATTCGTGTTCAACCAAAGCACAATCCCTGTAATTCCTGTTAAGTTTGATATAATATAAGTTATCAATTCAGATTTAGTTGTCTTCTCTATCCGTGTCCTTTATGGTCTGGTAAAACATGGGTCTTGGAAAGCAGAGTCGATCCATCTCTGTAAAGTCTGTAAATGTGGACAATTGCGTTATAATAAACCCCTACCAATAAGGGGGAAACAGTTTTTGGCCAGAGCATCTTCCAGCTTACTTATACAAAGAAAACCGTCACTACCATAAAATGAAGTAGTTACACGGAAACAGCTAGTAAAGTAACTATTAAGTTGTGTTTCCACTGTTTTCCTACTATTAAGAAGGTCTATGTGGGTTGAACAGACGACCTCGACGCTCTCGGAGGCGATCTGACCGGACCAATGGTTTGTTGATAGCCCGACACTAATCCAGAATGATGATGATGCCATCGTTGAGTGGGTAGCAGTGCTCGGATAGGTGTGTTGCGAGGTAGACTCTTCAGTAGAAGAACAGAATCTGTAAAAAAAAAGTTATGCATGTGTTCGAGAGATGACCTGCTAATTACATTTAACAAAGTTGAAACATTAGCCCTGTAGGCAGTGGTTAATTACTAAAATAATAAGTGGGTTGACTTTCGACGATCTCGACTAGCGGGGGGGGGGGGGGGGGGGGGGGGGGGCGCAACCAGGTTTAAGCAGTAGTGGTGTCATCCAAAAAAAATTTATGGGCACCTAAAAGCTTTTCCTCTAGTAAAGAAAAGGCCGTCACATTTTGTACAATGCGCGTCCGGGGCGCACAGCCCCACGAAAAACGAGTGGGTAGACGCGTCCACAGGCTATAAAGTCAGTCGGTAACCATCAAGATCAGTAGAGATGTGCGAACGGTTGAGTGAAAAAAAAGTTCGATGTTCGAAAAAAAGTAAAAAAAAACTAATTTGTAGTGGTGTACGGGCACCCATTATTTGACATGCCAAAAAATGGTTCTCAGTTTACAGGTACAAATTTAAAAACAAAAAATGGATGGTGGATGTACCGGCCCAGAAGTTACATATTTTCTTGGTGGAGGTGCGGGTCCAGACTTGTCAATATTTTATCTATTATAACGGCTTGATATTCGTTCGGTTCGACCAGAGTCGATAAAGAAGTTTCCCCTTTGGGGAGGTCCCTTACTCCCAAGTCAAAACGGAATCTAACGCTCTGCGCGCTGAGGGCGGCTCAAATGTGAAACTAATAAAAGCAGTGCACGCTAAATACGGTCAGTAGATTATCGATATGCAGTGACAATGCAATAAACACTTAGACCATCTATACCCTTATATATATATATATATATATATATATATGGTCTAAGAATAAACAAAACAACAGACGAAACTTCAAACTTCAATTTTATTTCAATTATATTAGCCCAGGGCCCTAGCCTTTTAAAACGATTTACTTTTGATTTATTATTGCACTATAAAGTGTTGCGCAGGCGTCACTGACATTTTCGTGCGAAATTAATCGAGATATGGGTTGTTTAAGCCTTACGGACGTAAGTGTAGCCTAGGCCCAAGGCCACAATACAGTTTTCAGACGTAAGTAGGCCCTAGGCACTCAAATCGAAATCTTGAACAATGCATATTGTCGGCCTAGGTCCTAAGCTAAGGTCTACTCCATCAGAAATATCCTCATTAATAAAGAGAGTTTGATTTATGCCAAAACATTCCCCAACATTTGATCGTATTTAATATTTTGACGTTTCACGCCATTCGTCGAACTACTACTAACTACTAGAAGAAGAGTGACGTAGTTTTTTTGAAGTAGTTCTATCAATCGTCACACAGAGTCGCGCGGAACGTTAGATTCCAAACGCCAAAAACCGACTTTTTATTTAACCCAGGGCGGTATAGGGAGTTGGGGGACCTCCCCAAAGGGGAAACTTCTTTATCGACTCTGGTTCGACTTAAAGTTCGGTTCGGTTTGAATTTTTCGTGAAGTTCGAAGGGAAAATAGTGGGTTCGCACAACCCTAATCAGTATAGATAGAACCTGATCATGTGACTTGTAAGTAAATGTTTCTTGAAATACCAGGAAAATCTACATGTAGTGGAGTAAAACCACAAAATATTTTCTAATCGAAAGGGTTTCTAAAATATTGTGTATCATTTTTAATACAATTCAGAAATTACAAAATCCATCCAGACCGGGATTCGAATCCGGGTCTCCCACACTCCAGGTAGGCGCCTTTACCAACTAGACCACCGAGACGGTAACCTATTGACTTCTACTGATTTGTAGTTGCATTATAGATCTGAATGGATGGAAAAGTACTGCAACGAATATCTGTTCCATTTGAACTGACCATCTAAATACGATTTATGTCATTACCTAACGCAGGTATGAGCGAGGGTTTATTTCTCGATTTGGTCGATCAGGTAACACTCCCGTTGATAGAATTGTAAGTATTTAATACAGTTCAGAAATTAAAAACCCCGTTCGGGATGGATTTCTGAAAATTGTACTAAATATTTAAATTTTATTTTGGGGAGTATTTCCCTACCAACCATATCGAAAAATTCCTCCACTGCGATGCTCTCTACCATTCTTCTTCAGGATGAAAACTATTTATTTGTATGAACAAAACTCAACATTTTAAACCCATTGATAACATGTTCATTTTCATATAATCCTAGGGCACTCCCTTAAAGGGGTATTTAACCGCTAAACTCAAAATATATATTTCATTCAGGCTAACTAGTAATAAATTTAGCAATTAACAGAAAAATTATTGGGGCCAACATGACCTCCCCAAAAAATTTCAAACATGACATTTTGGGGCGGTATTCTAAGCCCCTGTATCCTAAGCCCCTGGACCTTTTTTTGGCTTCTAAGCCCCTGTGACCGACGGTTGTGCTACACGTTGCGAAGCGGGGCTAAGAAGACAAACCGGTCCGGGCTTTAGAAGACTAAAAGTCTTCTTAGGCCCTGTCTCCTAACGCCCGCACGAAAACCTTGTTCGTTCCCATGAGCCATTACAGATAAGAAATGATAACGAATTTTTAAGTGTTTATTATTATCGATTTTTGGATGAGCGAAGCGAAGACTTCAATTTCACCGACCCCCCAAAAAATTTAGCTTGGGTGTTTTTTTTTGTTTTTTTTTCTGTATTTGTTCGCTCTCTACCGGGAATACGGCATATGCGATCTTGATTGCAATTATCTCCACAACTGTGAGCGTAAGAGCGAAACTGTTACGTATTTAGAATCACCGGGGGATCCTCCTAGCTGCTAGTGTCTTTTATTGCAATTATCTCCACAACTGTGAGAGTTTGAGGGAGGGACTTCGGATCTCTGAACTTAGCTTGCTCACGTGTTTTGGTACAATCGAAGCAAATGTATTTCTCATAATTCGTACTTTTAAGATTTTTTTCGGTTTTTAGTGCGTAATTGTCGTGACATTTGGGCCGATTTCTGACCACTGGATGGGGATGGTGGGGAGTTTGTGATGTTTGACTTTGAAAGAAAAGTTGGAAAAAGTTTAGCCAGAATCTATAGAAATAAAGGTTTTTAGTTTGAGTTTTTTTGAGGTGTTTAATATTAAACCTTTATTTCTATAGATTCTGGCTACTTTTTTCAACTTTTTCTTTCAAAGTCAATACATCACCTTACATTAATGTCCATGTGAATATAAACGTTGTTCGCCCCACCCGTTTTGGTCAGATCCGCCCAAATAGCACTAAAATTAGATTTTTGGATCTTTCATCACAGCCTGTATGAAAACTTCACAGAATTTATACTTACCCGAGCCTTGTTACAAACAATCAAGATTCCAACAGACCTAATGCTTGCTTTGTAGGGGCCTGGTGTTATATGTTTTTATTATTTTAAATTATATTAAAATTTTATAATTAAAAGCTCATCCATCACACGCGCCTAAAAAAGCGTTTTGGGCGAAGCTTCCTAGTTTTGAAACTTAGTACCCACATGACAGTAAGCATAAATGTTAGAGTCAAGCGGATTAAAAGGACAATACAAGAACAATTAGGGTTTTGTGGTATAGGTCTGAGTTTGGACTGTATCTCAGAACAATATTCTAAGAAAATTGCCTTGCGAGGCGCCATGACAAAATTCGTCCGTTAAGGGGTTGGAAGGGGTTTTGAAAATGGCATTTTTTAAAAATTCGAAAATTCAAATATCAAACTACAATTTTCATCCCACGTTTAAAATTAATACTATTTATAAAGTCAAAAATTTTATTTAAAAAAATACAGTATTCCACATGTATATCTAACCCTATTTACACCCTTTGACTTTATTAACAAATTTTCTCACTGTGCTGGAGATTGACCTACCAGACCGTGGTTTTGTGATAGGGCCGTGAATTTTCCCTAAAAGACTCATAAAAATGTTCTCCTAAACAATGTGAGGTGCCCTCAAAAAAGATTGCTTGCATATAGAGAACACGGGGGTGGACTAAAGGGTTGATAACACTAAAATAAATAATCGTAATTCAAATATAATATTAAGGACCCAAATTAACATTTATTGTACGATTAAGATCTAAAGGTTAATTTAAAAAATTAAATTTCACCATATATGTAAATCTGATCGATTATGCGCCCTGAACCCACTTTCTAAATTGGTACTCAATATTAACGAAACGTGTATCGTGTCGAACACATTTTTTTGTCCCAATTATTCCAATATTACGAATTAGGACGAAAATAACATTTTTGCATGCTTGGTACATTTTCCACAAGACTTTGACCCTTTTCACACATTTACTCAAGATTAACGAAAGTGCTAGTGTGACAGACTCGTTTTGTTGGTGTCCCAATTACATGCCAATCTAAAAAAACGAATTATCGAAAATAAGTTTTAACACCTTGGGTACATTTTTACCGCAATGGACTTTGACTCACGTTTTTTTAACACATTTACTCAACAAATTAACGATAGTGTATCGTGTGACCACTCGTTTATCCAAATTATTCAATAATACGAATTACGACGATTTTTTTTGTAAACACCTTGGCTATTGTCCACGCAATGACTCTGATCCCTTTTCTAACATAAGCGATAATCAAATAGCCTATTTAGTGTGTAAACAGCATAAACACAATGTTGGTTGGGTGTATATGTATAGCAGGTGTTGGCCTGGCGCTGTGGGGACACGGTTAGTGAGCCTTCTAATTAACTCAGCATAACCTTGATCGTTGAATGATGTCAGAATCATGTACTGTGAATACTGCCGCTTTGCTAAAAAAAAAAAAAAAAAACTTCCGAATTTTTTTCTCCATGTAGTGAAATGGAATCTTCGCTTCGCTCGCTACTCTCGTCCAATTTGATAGATTGTTGTAAAGACATATTGATTTCATGTTTGAAATGTAATTAAGGATACTCTACTACATTTTAGTTAATATACCTTCTTGTGACTAATGTTTGAGAATGTATACCCTAAGCTTGTTGCCAGTGGGCAGTACTTTTTTTTGATATAATTTTTTGATTTTTGCGTGATTTTTTCTTTGATTATTTTAAATTGTCTCTTTAAAATTAAACTGCAACGTGTGGTTGAAATAATAAAGTGCACTGATAACCCGAAAAATAATTATGCCATTATATTATTATTTAGGCTGTTGCTCGTCCTCTAAACTTTTTATTTAAAATCAAGGAAATGACTGCAATCTTATCTAGTGATTGAGGGTCTTAACATAAAGGAAACATATATTATGTAATATTTGGGCAGGATGTTACTCCTGTCAGTCCATTATATGTTGTTTTTGGACAAAAGTTGGAACACTAGAGCAGGATTTTATACTTACTTTAGAGCGACGATTTTTTTATATTGTTTCTAAAATAATTGCTGCTTCCCCTCCTTATAAGGAAAAACATTTTGTGAAATATCGTTCATGTTCTATTTTTTCGTCCGCAGGTACAAAACTCTTATTGTTACCCTGACAACAAAATCTTATATCGAACGGTATAAATGTTTTTCCTTATAAGGACGGTGTAAGGCAATGATGTGGGAAGTAACAATATTTTAAAAAAATCGTCGCTCAAATTAACACCTACCCAGTGTTTCCCACTTTTGTCCCAGAAAAAAAAACAAAAAATCCGCATATTATGGCTAACGTGTACGTGTCCGTTCCGGGGGGGGGGGGACCCAAAAATACAAAATATATTGTTTTTGTTTATCTTTAAGACCCTCATCATTTAGAATAAGATTGCCGTCATCTCCTTTAAATTTTAAATATAGTTTTAAAGGACATACAATAGCCCCTAAAAGAAGAATATCACACTGAATTACATCAAAAAGAATTTATTCCCTGCGTTACCAAACTAGGTTCCATTTAAGGGATTCGGTTTTACAAAAATGAATTAATTTAATTAAAATACCTATGCTATGAAAATAAAAACATAGTTTTCCGAAGCGTTTTGGAATTTAATTTTATTTTTAATGTAATTTCATTAATATATTATTCTTGTCATAGTCATATTTTATGTATGAATATGAGGCTTCACAAAATTAGATAGAATACATAGAAAGTGCACCGCTATCGTAGCACTTTTTTCAATATTTATTATCTCGATTCTAGAAAATTAATTTAAAAAAGTGTTTTGAATCCGTCAAAAACCGAGCCATATACACCAAAATGTGCTAGCATTTTCCTGACTGATTCGCGATAAATCTTGAAAAATCTACTATGGTAGTATGCCCATTTAGGCCGATCATTATTAATTAATATATGTATTAAAACCAACTATTAATTATCCGTTATTAAGGTTTAAAATAGTGCGTAGCGGTCAACCAAAGCCGCCCTCGCAGACTTTGGGGCCCCCCCGTCTGTGGGGGGGGGGGGGGGGGGATCACTGGTCACTGAGTTAAGGGCCAAAATATGGTTTTATTGATACTCGTGTACTAGAGAAAAAAACTATATTAACTTACTAAATTGATTTCCAAAAGTCCCTATGTCTGACACTTGCGTTTTCAGTTTGCATCAATTAACGAATCTATGTTCAACTCGATGTTCAATAAACGACTCGATAGCAGACGTAATGATCGCGCTCTCTAAATTAGTAACACACAAAAACGAAGTGAAAAGAAGCAAACCAATTAAAAAGGAAAATGGCACGTTCTAATCTGTTATGATGGTTGTCCACACAAAGTTTGTTACAGTCCGAAAAGTATAAAATTATGCCTTTGATCTACCCTTGTAGCAGGGCCAAAAGAAGACTCGTTCATTTTTTCGTTCGTTCGTGACTCTTAGAGACCAACGACTGGTCAGATACCCCCCCCCCCCCCCTAGATGTATTCAGTTTTTAAACCAAACGGTCAATTTGGGGTCATTTTGTTCTTTTTTGGAAGTCCAAAAATTATTCAGAACAAACAAATAAAATGAAAATGTGGATAAAATTATATTTTCAATTCCTTACACGAATCCACAAGTATGAAATAGATTTCCGTTTTCAACTATTATTGGCATTGAAAAATAAAACTATTGAAAAATTCAGAGATGCACCCCTGTACCCGCACCCGCCACTGAACAAACGAGTGGATGTCCTACTCCAAAATACTCAACCTATTTGAATGTACCGTATCGAGTCGAAGCGAAGAATTCCCTTCTACTACACTGGAGAAAAAAAATCCGGAATGTTTTTCTTTTTTAATTTTTTTCTGTTGTATTTTTGTTGTGGTTCGTCTGTTACAACGATTCCGACTAAATTGCTACTCCAATTACAATAAATCTGTCTGAAGTCTTTAAAATATCTTGAACTTAGAACTGCCACGATTTTGAGCAAAATCAAAATATTTCTCATGAAAATCGATATTTACGATTTTTTCGTTTTTTTAATACAATTCTTCGACTTTACCCATACATGCTTGTATCCGATTTTCATGATTTTTTCACGAACCATAATTTTATGAATTAAAATAATCTCGTGAAATTTTGTCGTAATCGAAAAATTCTTTTCTTATGAAAGCGAAATTTTTACGTTTTTTTTTTTTTCAAACAATTTTTTGACTTATTTACACTACATGCTTTCTTCCGATTGTAATGATTTTTTACAGACCTAAATTTATTGATTAATATATTTCGTGTGAAATTTGAGCGCAATCGAAAAATTATTTCTTAAAAAAATCACAATTTTACGATTTATCCTTTTTTAAAATTATGATTAATTTAAAAGAAATAAAATTTAAGTTTATTTTTTTATTTAATTAAATTTAAAAAAAATGTTCAACTTAGTCCTCGATTTTTTCACAGAACAACAGAAAATCCGCATACACTGGCAGCTCACATGCACCAATTACGCTCCATCCAACAACGCGGCGGGACTTAAGGCCTTTTCCTAGTTTTATTGAATGAGCGTAGCGAGCGAAGCGAAGAGTCATTTCACTACCTGGAGAAACAAATCCGTTTTTTTTCCCCCTTTTTATTGTATTTTTGTGTGTTTGTTACACGAATTCCGGATAAACCAATACTCTAATTTGCAATGAAATGTTCTGGAGGCCTTCGAAAACTCTGAACTTACGAACTGCCACGTTTTTGAGCGCATCAAAAAATATTCTCAAAAAAATCGCAATTTTACGTTTTTTCGATTTTTTTAAACATATCTTCCAACTATAACACCTACATGCTTTATACCGATAGTAATTATTTTTTCACAGACCTAAATTTATGAATTTATATATTCAGTTGAAATTTGAGCGCAATCGAAAAATAATTTTCCATGAAAATCTTTATTTTACGATTTTTTAAAACAATCTTTGAATTATAACACCACTGCTTTATCCGATAGAAATGATTTTTAACAAAACCTTTTTTTATGAAAAATATATTCGTGTGAAATTTTGAGCGCAATCCAAAAAAAAATTTTTATGGGAATCGCAATTTTACTTTTTTTATTTTTTTTTTTTTACATTTTTCAAAATTATAACTCTACAGCTTTACGTTTTGAAATGATTTTTTATACAAAACCCTTTAAATTTTATGAATTAATATTTGGTGTGAAATTTGACGAAAATCGAAAAATTTTTTTTTTAAAAACGAAAATTATACGCTTTTCGTTTAAAAAATTTTAGCTCACCAACAACGCCCCTTTAAAAAAGCTTTTTGGAAGCTTCCTATTTTACAATTCAAAAATTAAAAAAAGTTACCCCCAAACCCGGGGTTTAAAAAACCACGGGGTCTCCCAATTCCAGGTGAGCATATTAACCACCCCTTCAGATGTAAAATGCACTACAATTCATAGATTAAAATTTCCCTTTCCTGATGGTCTTGTAGTTAGACGTCACCTAGAGTGTGGGAGACCCGTGGTTCGAACCCGGTTGGGGCGGACTTTTTTTTAATTTTCTAAATGAAGTTAATATATTATTACATCTTAGACGACAGAGTGCCAGCAATAATTGAAAACGACAAAATATTAATGTTTAAGTGGCGGGTTTCCCCCAACTCGGTAATTATCAGTTTTTTTATATTAAGTATGCAAAGTAAAAGAATTATACATTTATGTGTATTTGGGGTCTAAAAACCCCCAGCTACCGTTCGTTTAATAATGAAAACCAGGTTTTAGTTCTCCCAAAACCAATTCTTTAAAACATTCAATATAAAAAATTGCACAATTAAAATCAATGCATATTTTTAAAACAGTGCTTTTTCAATGCTACATTTTAATTGCAACATTTTGGCGATGAGACGTTTGCAATATTAAAAAATGAAAATTGCTAATGATTTTTTTTATCCCCCCCCCACCCACCCCCCCACATTTTGGGAATTTATGGTTTCACCCACAGTGTACAGCCCGCTTTGCAAAAGTGTGCGACCGAACCAAAAAATCTTCGGGCGTTAGGAGACAGGGGCCAGAAAACTTTTTTTCTTCTAAAGCCCGGACCGGTTTTTCTTCTTTGCCCCGCTTTGCAAAGTCTAGCACAACCGTCGGTCACAGGGGCTTAGAAGCCAAAAAAAGGTCCAGGGGCTTAGGAGACAGGGGCTTAGAAGCCGACACCGACATTTTTCGAGCTAGGTCCCATCGGCAAAAATCTCCCATAAGAAATAACATGGGGACGATCTTTATGCCCCGTGACCTTGGAGGATTTTGATCAAAAAAAATATTGGCCATTATTGACGTACTCTACAGCTTTTCTGTAAATCCTCTGTATTTTGTTTTGTAATTTGGGCAAGTAGTTCGGTCAAAATATGCTGATAACCAAGATGGGGTGTGATTTTGGAATGCATATTTTTGCGTGTGTGAGGGTATATTTTTGGGCACAGTTTCAAGACACGATGTGAAACAAGGGCATTTTATATTGGTACTATGCTCTAGTATCTATGTGGACCAAAAAAGAAGCAGGTTAAAGCCGATTTAAGAAATTTCCCAAAACACCAATTTTCGCAAATATCTGGATAAAAAAAAATTGAAAAATTTGTGTTAAATCACAGTTTCAAGATATATTTTTTTAAACTGTCATTTTAGTGTAGTATTGTGCTATGGATCATGTGGTCAAAAAAATGATTTTTGGGGTTAATGGCCCAATAACAGTAAATACTGTTTGTCACATTTGTATAGTAGTGTGCGTGCTGCTGGATAATTTTGAAATATCAGAGTAAGATGGCCAAATTAAATTAGTTGTCTGTTCGGTTTAAATAAATAAATACATTCGTATTTTAGAGACTACCCACTCAGTCACATAACTGATTTTCAGTGGGGGACTTTAATTTTAAGC
Organism: Sweltsa coloradensis; assembly: GCA_024449915.1. Taxonomy (NCBI): domain Eukaryota; kingdom Metazoa; phylum Arthropoda; class Insecta; order Plecoptera; family Chloroperlidae; genus Sweltsa; species Sweltsa coloradensis. Next base: position 104,235 of record JAMZAV010001345.1, read on the forward strand.
CAACTAAGCCAACCCTGTCGCCGCTGACGTCGACGACGAGCGAATAATAACCAATTAGAGATTAGTTGGATGAGCGAAAGCGAAGACTTCAATTTCACCGACCCCCCAAAAAATTGCCCCGGGTTGTTTTTTTTGTTTTGTTTGTTTGTTTTGTTTTTTTTGTTTTCCGTCTTTTGTTCGCTCTCTACCGGGCAAACGGCATATGCGATCTTGATGAAATTTGACACGACCTTCGTTTTCTCTAAACTTAGACTTGCCACGTTTTTGGGTACAATCGAAGAAATATTTCTCTTTGAATATCGTACTTTTACGATTTTTTTCGATTTTTAGTGCGATATTTCGTGCCTTTTGGGCCAATTCTGACCAAACGGGTGGGGCTAAAAAGTTCATTTTTCACATGGACATTAAAGGTAATGGTGATGTATTGCTTTCTAAAAAAAAAGTTGAAAAAGTTAGCCAAAAACCGAGAAAAATAAAGCTTTTAATATACGTTTTTTTTGACTTTTGGGGCGATTTTTTCGTGCCATTTGGGCCAATTCTGACCAAACGGGTGGGGCTACAACGTCATATTATACATGGACATTAGGTTATGGTTATGTAGTACCTTTTGGAAAGAAAAAGTGGGAAAAATTTAGCCAGAACCCATAAAAATAAAGCTTTTAATACAAGTTTTTTACGGTAAAAATACCAATTTGACAAAAAACAAAAGAAACTTGACAACTTTCACCTTTTCAATGCGTAGGCAGCAAAACAAAGCACTTGCAAAAGTAAAGATACCCACGCAAACTAAAAACTTTAAAAAGCTCATCCATCAACGCGGCGGGACTTTAGCTTTTTCCTAATAACCAATTAGAGATTAGTATTTTAAATAGGAAACACCGATCAATCTAGCTTGGACACGAATCCCAACCGCGGACAGCGCCAGAATCAACAAGGCTAATTCGGAACAACCTTGGGATGTAAGTATTATGTGCCTCGCTCGTTGCTAGGACGGCTCCAGTCTTCGTTTACACATTCCTAAACCAAGATATGAGGGTCCACATCAGAAGTTAAAAAAATCATTTCTGCCTCTAGCGGGATTCGAATTCTGGACCTTCTGCGTTAAAAGCAGGGGCTTACCACATGACCAAAGACCTCTTCAGTTGGTACTCTGTACTAAACTGACACATCCTTTACAAATTTACATTCAACGTGTACCCTTCTTGCCACAACATAAGTGGGACTCTCCGAGTTCGTATGCACCTGGCAATAGCTCTAAATAAATAAATAAATAAAAAATAAATAAAAAATAAATAAATAAATAAATAAATAAAAAAAATAAAATAAAAAATAAATAAATAAAATAAATAAAAATAAATAAATAAATATACTCTGGTGCATCTTGACCCCGTGTTCAACATTTGAACCGGTTGGGGAGATTGGGAGGTTGGGGGGGGGGGGGGAATAGCGCAGTAGAGTTTTACTTAGATCATTATTCAATAAAATAGATGTATTTCGTGGCTTTAGTTCCTGGCCTGTCTGTCTATCTCTTCAGGTCTGCGCCCGGAAGGTCAATCAGTTCGATGTAGTTCCCACGCTCATGTCCGAACCTACGTCTTGAACCCCTCTCGCACGGCGCACTATTCAGGACTAAATACAATCAATTCGGTATTGGTATGCACACAGTGCATGTTATGTTAACCCTTCAATACTCTACAGAAAGCAACACAAAGCAAAGCGATGCTCTTTCTGTCACTCTCGCATTTTTAATATTGTGTTCAAATGATGTACAAATAAATGCAAATGTTAATTTTTTTGAAAATGCAATTATTAAAATAGTTATTTAAATTTTAAAAAATCAACCCGTTAAAAGTGTAGTGACACACCGTATTAACTCTAAAGTAGGTAGTGGTTCGTGCGACGGCGTACCAACAGCAATATGCACTGTTAAAAACTCTGTAACAATAATTTCGCTTATGTAGACGGCGTTCTATTCTTGCTCCACAGAAAATGTGAAACTCGCTTCTTTGTTATTAGGATAATGTGTAGCTGAGTAACTGACTAGTCGGTTTTGTATCTTGCCCTCGCTCCGTTAGCTACTCTAGAAGCTGAAGGGCGCGCCGCGGTACAGACAGTACAGAGCCGAGAGCAGCTGGTCCGCCTGACACTGACCTGCCCGAAAACAATGGCCAGCGCTCACCCCACCCTGTCGCAGCATTTTTATAAAACAATACTTTTTTTGTTAGAATAAATAGTATTTTTTTAAACTGTCGCAAGGTTATTTTTTATTTTATATATTATAACAATATTTTGTCTAAATTCAATCAGTCAACCAAGCAAGCTATGACATACCCGTGCTTTGGAATACAATTAAATAAAGAAGAATTTCTGTGGCTATAAACAGAAGAAAATAACAGAACCCGATGAAGAAGCTGGAATAGCTTAGAAATATTGTTCTAATATATAAAATTAAATATAACCTTGTTAAGTAAAAAAAAGTGTATTTTAATATGTCTATCCAGATTAATAAGTACTTACTGCATCTTGCAAATGTATATTTGCATATTGGCCAATTGTAGTCTTTAGGCGTAATAATTGAAGAAAGAAATACGGGAGCCATTGGCTTCAAACTTCCAGACATAACGTAATCCCTTTTTTAAACTTATAATAAACAATATAAGTATTATTTTTGTTAAGTTTATTTAGATAAAGGGCGCGTCCCGTAAGAAGGTCATAATGCGCTCCTCTAGCCTAGGGGATAATGGGGAGGAGGGGTCCATGCTGGTCAGATCCAGGCACGGGTAATGGGATGGGGGCATGGGGGTGATGTTCCACGGGTAATGGGAGGAAAGGTGGTGTTCTCACGTCGTGGTCTTCATCGTCTGTTATCGTTCATATTGTTATTGACAAAGACGATGACGACCACGACGTGAGAACCTCCCTTTTCTCCCCTTACCCGTGGATGGTTATAGTAATATACAGTTCAAATAAGGGAAGAAAATCTTTAAATAATACAAACTCATTTTTACTTCTTAGACATGGAGCAAAAGGTTTGGTTTTCCCTAAAAAATCCCTAAAAAAAAAGGCGACTGCGGCCCCCCCCCCCCCCCATTCCGATTTTCATTTAATATAAAAGCGAATCATTACTATCGAATTCTAATCATATTTACCTGGAGGTTTGTTGCCATTCCCGAGCTCCGGCGGTATTCAACCGAAATCAACGGTATACCTATCACCAACCACCATACAGCGCAAGGACACTGTCCATCGCCCAACTCTGGCAATGCACTTCAGATTTTTAGTAATTCGCACCAAGGACTAACTAAAGCATACGCGGCTTCGAAGCATTGGCTTCGAGCCCCACGACCATTCCCCAAAACAGACAGAATATTTATCTTATTTTAGATTTTTAAACGTGTTTTTAGGCCTTTCATAGTTGTAAATTCAGCGATAGGGGGCATTTCCACCTTAGCTTTGACCGAGAATTAGTATCACCAATTAACATCATATCAGTATCACCGCACAATATCACTGTCAATTATCACTATAACCTGTATTTCATTTTAGATTTTTAAACGTGTTGTAGACTTTTCGAAGCTACATCGTGTTGGCTCGAGCGAGAAGCGCATGACTCTGATTCGGGAGGTCTCGGGTTCAAATCCCGTCGAGACCGGCAATCCTGACTGAAGGTTTTCCGAGGTTTTCCTAGGGATTGAGTTCTCTCAAACAGCCCTCGGACATCTCTTCATACTTGTGCTAATCCGCAACATACCTACTTAGACACCTGACGAGGGGCATGCATTGTATGAATTGGGCAGGCTTCCCACGAAAAATTATAATTATATTACAAAGCTACAACTTTGCAATGATTTTCGCCTTCGGGCCCTGCCACCTCGAGCTTTACCCGCGAATGGTTATAGACTAGCGTTTTGCAAGGCTAACATCTCCCCCGACACTTCTCCGTCAATTCCTGGATATGCAACTGTTTGCAATGTGATGTTTTATAAGAGGAGAAAAATGAAAATAAGAAAATATGTAATTAAAAAAGCCATGTAAATGGCTGGGAATAACCATTTATTGTGTCAAAGAAGCCACACAAAAACCACATCCCTAAAATAAAGCTCGCCCCCCCCCCCCTCCACCCCCATGAGTCAAGGCTAGATCCGCCCCTGCCACCGGCTAGGAAATGACACATGACTGCTCTCTAGAACCAATTCGATATTCGGCATTAATTGGGCACCAAATCGACATGTAGATCGCAGCACTGGCGGCGCGCTACGTCCCAAAATGCTGGCGTAATTGTGATTTCGGGCTGGAGCGTATATGGCGCTAACGTGTGTTAGTCGCGCCGGTTATGACAATTCAGGGATTATTTCCGATCTGATCACTAACATTTACCTTTCTCGCACACGCATTAAATAAGATGTATATTTGCATCTACGGTTTGCATGTGTTACGCTCTTAGACAACCACAAGTAGGCGTAATTGCGTAGGTAGGCCAACAAATAGCCAAAATCGAACCTTCCTATTCCTATATTTCTGAATGGGATAGGGATGAAATGTAAATATTATATAATAATATCATCTTTATAGTTGGGTATATTATTATGTTTGAGCGTAAGAACATTCAGAAAATAATTCATACGCAGATTATTATTTATTATTTAATCACTACTATAAGTAAAGTTGCCCGTCAAAATTTGGTATTGGTCCAAGGAATTATTACCAAATTTGAATGTAGAATGTTAATTTTTAAAAGTAAAACGATAATGTGTTCATTATATCAACAAATATTTTGCAACAAATTGATATAACACTGCATGAACAGCTGAAGTACAAGGTACAATATTTAACGTTTTCCCGCGATAATGTAATAACAATAAATAGTACAACTTGTATTATTTTCATAATATTCCCTGAAAATGTCAATAAATTAGGCCTACATCTATGCTATAATCCGGATGTTGTCAATTTGTAATCATCGACAAAGTGTGCTTTATTCAGAACATGGCGAAACTTCTAAAAATACTTGGCTGCAGAAATTGGTATAAATATTATGAAAAATGTTAATTGAAAACGATTTTTCCGAATTTATTACTATACATAAGCCTACCTTTTTTGTTGTTGATAAAAACGCACTACAGTGTAGTAATTTTGAGGTAGTCCATCACATACGAAACAAATTGAATGTAGGCCTATGTGCTATGTAGGCCTGTATGTGTAACAATTGGAAACGGTGTGATAGCCTATTGGCATAAGCATGAATTAAAATTATTGTCTGAAATTGTAAAACGCGATTTAATATGAGTGTCGGTGACGGGTAAAAAACAATTAGTATAATTATTAAAAAATGAACATAAATAAATAATAAATCTATAAAACACAACGGGAAAACTCAGTGGGTGACACCACACTGTCATCTAACTATATGTTTTCGGACTTTATCCCTGGACTTAAATGTAAGAATAATGTTTTTATTAAGAGTAGGCCCTACCGAAATTTAAATTGAGATCACGATAATTTAAAAGTTGTTATTTAAGTGTAAAGAGCAAAAGAGAAATGTAGGCCAATGCTTAAACATTCGAGAAATAACCCTTGTGTCAGGTGTCCACTTTATGGTGCACTTACAGGCCCCATTCTTTCATTTAAAATTTGTTTTGTTGTGATAACCATAGCACAAATATGTCTTTATTTTATTTCTAACGTTCAACATCCGTAATCAAACGTATCACGCCGAAAAACTCAACTTTTTAGTTACATCTACACGTTCTTCCACGTTATTTGCCGCTTTTTGGTCTACGCGAGTGGATCACTATTTGCTAGCGCTGCAGGGTTCTACGTTCCGCCAACAGGGCCGCGCTAGTGTGCTTTTTGGCTAGTCGTTCGGTTAGGCCTTGATGGGTGACCTATAAGGTCGATAAAAGTATTTGGGGCGCGTCACGTATTTGGGGGGACGTAGTCTAACAAGTAACCCATGTTTGCTGTGCAATCAAAAAGGGAAATTTAAATAATTACTAACTATTATTTAAAATAAAATATAAAAAATGAATAATAATAATAATAATAAAAGTAATAAAAATATTATGCAATATAGCGGACGTGAAAAAATACACAAAAACCTACAAAACATTTAACGTTTCTATTTGAAAATTAAAGGACTTTCATTTGAAAAGAAGTTTGATTATTCATCCAGCAACAAAAAAAAACTTCAAAACCTTTAAGGGTTTCTATTAAAAATATAAAGACCCGAGAAGACTTTTAATTAATTGTTATCACCCATGAACAAAAAAAACCTCCAAAACCTTTAACGTTTCTGTTTTAAATATTAAGTACCGGAAAGGAGTGTTATTAATTATAATTAAAAAATAAACAAAAAAAACCCTTAAACCCCTTTTAAAAACGTTTTTATTTAAAATAAAAAGGACTTTCACCCGAAATGGATTTTTACATAAAGAATAGATTGTAAAAAAAAATTACCACCACGGGATTGAACCGGAAAAACCTTGGCCCAAAGAGTCAAACCCCGCTACCATCCTGCCACAGGGTTGCCGTGAGAGCGGGTCGCCTACAAACGTTTTGGGGTGGTATGGACGATGGCCGCTGCAGCAGGTCGGTAAGGCAGTCGAGTCACCCATCAAGGCCTAATCCGTCTTCCCCTTTTTTGGCAAGGTCCTACTACATCTCCGCCACCTGGCGGAGGCTCGTCTAACTCGGCTCGTGGGGGCCACAAAAGTTAGGTCGTCGCAACCCGTTCCACAATGTATAGCAGCCATTACGGTGATTTGCCACGAGAAATAGAGCGAATTTTACAAAACAAAAGGGGAACATCTACTTATAGCGCGCCCAAAAAACTTGACCACAAAATGACGATGTAGGGGCCCAGAAAAGAATCCGGGGCATTTCGAGATAATAAATTGACAAACCCAATAATAATGAATAATAATTTGTTGTAATGTAATTAATAAAATGAAATGAAATTTTAAAATTTACCCTATGTTATATTATTAAGTGTAATGTGTAGGATATCCATGAGCAATTTTTTTACGATTTCAAAAATTTATTTCTGAAAGCCTGTTTCTGATAATTGGATGAGTGTAGCGAGCGTAGCGAGCGTAGCGAAGATTCCATTTCACACAACTGGAGAAAAATCCGGAATGTTTATTTTCCTTTTTCTGTATTTTTGTCTGTCTGTTAACCACGATTCCGGCGAAACCGATTTTCCCGATTGCGATGAAATTTTATGGAGCCTTCGAAATCTCTGAACTTATAACTGCCACGTTTTTGAGCGCAATCAAAATTTTTTTCTCATAAAAATCGCAATTTTACTATTTTTTCGATTTTTAAAAAAAAATTCGATTTATAACACCTACATGCTTTATCCGATTGTAATGATTTTTTCACAGAATCTTAATTTTATGAATTAATATATTCTTGTGAAATTTTAGTGCAATCGAAAAATTATTTCTCGTGAAAATCGCAAATCTATGATTTTTTTTTTTTTTAAAACATTCTTCGACATATAACACCTATACATGCTTTATCCGATTGTTATGATTTTTTCACAGAACCTTAATTTTATGGATTTATATATTCTTGTGAAATTTGAGCGCAATCAAACAATTATTTCTCATAATAATTGCAATTTTACGATTTAAACAGCGTTTTGATAAAAATGCCAAGGCTTTTAAAATTTTTAATTTATTTTTAAAGTGAAAGGTGTTTTAGATTAAAAAACAATACATCTAAACATTCACAAGACCGATTTTATAATTTTCGTTTTGTTTGATAAATATGATTTTTTTCCTTTGCATTGTTGGAAAATGTATGTTTTTTGTAACAAATCTATATTTCCCATATTTTAATTAAAAAACCATAAATCTCATCAAAAAAGTGTCTGGTGAATTTGTCAGAATAAGACTTGTAAGCCCCCAAAAAAATAAATTATCCTTTTTTCTTAAAAAACTGTAGGCTAGAAGTAGGAAAAAAGTTTGCAAATGTGCTAGAATAAAAGTTTTTAGAGAATAGCATTTAATGTTTATTTATGTTGTTCTTTGGGAAATTTGAGTACAACATAGCCCCAAAGGCTCAGTTTATTTATAAACATGAATTCACTGGGCCTTATAACCTGCTATCAGGCTTCTTTAAAATTGATTAAAATTGTTATGAATAACACTCTATACAGCCCTAGATTAGGGCCCAATATCAGTACTGGCAAGCCATTTTCCCATGTAAAATAGCAACCAGCGCTAATGAAAAAATTCATTTAATGCTTTTAGCATTATATCAGTACAAAATACATTTATGTATTCAATAAATAAAAAAGTAAACTTAAAAAGCAATTAAAACAATAATAATGTAAAATTGCCCTTTTTTTCATTCATTTTCAGTGAAATACCCTTAAAACAATTACGCTCATCCAAACAACGCGCCTGAAAAAGTGTTTGCGAAGCTTCCCAGTTTATTACCAACATTGCTTGTGCCCAAAAGCAACATAATGTGATGATAATAGTGTACACACAAAATCATAAAAACATAGTAAATGACGGTATTTTTCAAGGTTTGGGGTGGGAAAAATTACTATGTCGCCGAGAAATGCTCGTTTTAATGGAAAAAGACGATATGTACAAACATAACCATTATATAACATTATAGTGGCATTCACCCTTATTACAATCATGGTATTCAACCTCGTTGCCCAAACCTCCTTTTTTTTTTTTTTTTACATATTTAGCTCATTCATATGCAAAGTGCTTTAAAAGTACTATATGCTCGGAAATGCTCGTTTTAAGGGAAACGACGAGATGTCCAAACAAAACCACTATATGACGTTATAGTGGCATTCATCCTGATCACTTACATGGTATTCAACCTCGTTGGCAACCTCCTGTTTTTTAGGAATCAAACTCACTAGTATGCAAAGTGCGTGAAAAAGTATAACATTCCGGGAAAAGCTCGTTTTTTAAAAGGGAAAAACCCACGACATGTCAAACATAATCACTATATGACGTTATAGAGGCATTCATCCTGATTTCTAACGTGGTATTTAAAGTCGTTGGGCAACCTCCAGTTTTTTAGGTAATTAACTTCACTAGTATGCAAAGTGCGTGAAATAGTACTAGTTACTACATTCCCGCTCTAGAATTAATCACCAAGATGGCTTCTAATTCGCTGCTGCGAGACCTAACCTAGAGAGTTAGACGATCCTTTGCTAGGCGGAGATCGAAGAGGACCTTGCTTTTGGTGCCGATTAACAACATATTTTAAATAAATGAACTGGAAGATTAAAAGATTCGTGCGAGAATTGCGACACATCATGGAAATAGATGATCACATCATCCAAACACTGGCATCAAGGTTGGCAGCAATTGTGCGGATTTTTTTTGTGCGGACCAGAGGCGGCAATGTCGATCGTAGATATGTTTTCATCAAATTAAAATGTGAATAAATGCATTTTTTCACTGTGATTGTATTTTTAGTTGAAAAGAGTAAAAAATAATCTTCGAACGTTTTTTTAATTAATGTAGATAACTCGCAACTATATTATAATAAAGATAGACTTAGTGTTTTTAGTTAGAAAATTTGGAGGAGTGCTGCACACCATTCAAACAATCTAAAAGGTCCTTTAGCCCTCGAGCACCCACGGAGTCGTTTCGATGCCCGTCACCGGAAACCCAACTAAAAGTTGTTTCTAACGTTTTCTTCGGGTAATAAGGCGAATGCTAGGAATCTAGATATTCCTTACAAACAATGCTCACATCCTCAAACTATTGTTGATTATCTGAGGGTCATATTGTCACTAAACCGGTTTCCCACGGGCAAGAAAAATTAACTATATAAAACATTTTACGTACAAGATTACCGACTAGAAGTCCTGATCCCTGACTGGATCATGTCATGCATGACCTATCGTTGCAAAACCTATAAGTCAGAGACCTGATTTACTACCCTATAACTTTGTACTAATTAGAGAACTATCCAGGCAATACCCACCCCAAAAAAAAACATATTATTTAAACCAAAGTATTAAATACTATCTATTCTACCGATTGTTTAAAAAAATCGGTGGTAAAATGTCCCAGAAACTATCTATCTATCCTTCAGATAATTGAGAAAATATTGTTTAATTTGAAGGTATCTGAGTTATAAGTAACCGTGAATAAAAAGTAAAAACATTGACCTAAAAACATGCAAATGCCATGCATTGAACGTCCCAATGGATTTTATAACGTCCAACCATGGATAACGTGCAGTTGTTAATCGCCAAAGTTGATTGCAGTCAGCACGAATCATTTGCCTAACAAATTGCCTTTCAAGCTGGATTTTATCTAATCTCGATTCTAATTTCAATTTCAATGAATTTATCTAAAAAAATGAATTTGCAACTGTCAACCGCCAAAGTTGGTTCCAGTCAGCACAAAGATAATAAAGATATTATCTGCCTCTGACAGGGAGGTGATCTAGACCTTAATGCCCCCACCAGTGACAGTTGTGCTTTACAACTTAACTATTCTCTGACAAGGAGGTTACATAGACCTAAATGCCCCTATCAGTCAAAGCAGTGCTATGCACCTAAACAATTCCCTGACAGGGAGGCTATACCTAGGCCTTAATGCCCCCATCAGTGACAGCTGTGCTGTGCACCTCAACTTTTCTCTTCGACAGGGAGATTACCAAGAACCTAATGTCCCCATCACTGACAGCTGTGCTATGCACCTAAACTATTCTCTGACAGAGAGGTTACCTAGACCTTAATGTCCCCATCAGTGACAGCTGTGCTATACATCTAAACTATTCTCTGACAGGGAGGTTACCTAGACCTTAATGCCCCCATCAGTGACAGCTGTGCTATGCACCTAAACTATTCTCTGACAGGGAGGTTACCTAGACCTTGATGCCCCCATCAGTGACAGCTGTCCAATACACCTAAACTATTCTCCGACAGGGAGGTTATGATCTCCAACACAAATTGATTTGTTACACATTTTAAATATTGGTTTAACAACAACAACTCAACAGACTAATAAGCCCGAGAAGGCTAGCAAGACATTTATTCTTAACCTATCGCCCTACATTTTTGCATTCGATACAAATTGTAGCGTATGTTCATGAAAAATATTTCTTTAAATGTTCAAAAATTCATAGGGTATCTAAGTTCAAAGTTTTCAAAGGTCCCCTGAAAATTTCATGAAGATCGAAATACCAGTTATTTTTTCTTACAAAAATAGAAACGCTTAACATAGTTAAAGTACCATTTTTGAAATTAGACGAGGGAGTGTCATAAGTCGAAGATTTTTTTAAAATCGAAACAAATCGTAAAATTGCGATTTTCATGAGAATTAATTTTTCGATTGCGCTCAAATTTCACACGAATATATAAATTCATAAAATAAAGGTTCTTTGAGAAACATTATTACAATCGGATGAAGCAAGTAGGTGTTAAGTCGAATAAATGTTTTAAAAATCGAAAAAATTGTAAAATTGCGATTTTCATGAAAAAAAATTTCGATTGCGCTCAAGCCTCAAATTTTACACGAATATATTAATTCATGAAATTAAGGTTCTTTGAAAAAATCATAAGAATCGAATAAAGCATGTAGGTGTTATAAGTCGAAGAATTTGTTTAAAATAGAAAAAAATCGTGAAATTGCAATTTTCATGAGAAATAATTTTTCGGTTGCGCTCAGAAACGTGGCAGTTTTAATTTCAAAGATTTCGAAGGCTTCCAGAAAATTTCATCACATTTGGAGTATTGGTTATTGGAATCGTGTTAACAGACACACACACAATAATACAAACAGATAGAAAGAAAAAAAAACATTCCGGATTTTTTTCTCCAGTGTAGTGAAATGGAATCTTCGCTACGCTCATCCAATTATTATTATTATTATTATTATTATTATTATTATTATTATTATTATTGTTGTTGTTGTTGTTGTTGTTGTTGTTGTTGTTGTTGTTGTTGTTAGAGAAGGATGATGGAATTGGAAATTCCAGGTAGGAGACTAAGGGGCAGACCACGACAACAAAGGCAGAATAGTGTGAGAAAAGATGTGGAACAGCGAGGAGAATACTCGAATGTGGTGGAAGGAGAGGAGTGGTGGCAGGACAGAAGAATATGGAGAGGCCTGTCTTCAATACCGACCCAACGCAGAGTTGGACGTGGCAACAGATAATGATGATTATAAAGAGATATGAATGCAAGAACAACAGCTAAGAGATTTATGAAACGTTAATGTAGGCAATTTTCCCCCAAACTTCGATTTAAAAAATGTGAATGGTGGTTTATGTTCTTATATTTTTTCACATTCCTTCTCTATTGCAAAACAGTGAAATAATCAATTACTAACTATCTAATTATTTTCACTCACAAAACTCGCATACATGTGTGTTCATTTCTGCAGCCGTTAGTTAAAAACCAGCGTAACATCGTTTCAAACTTTGATAAAAGTTAATTAATTTACAACATTTGAAATTTGTTGTTTTGGTTTCTCCTGAATGTTATTAAAACGTAGGCTACTAAAGTTTTTAGCAATCCAGAGTTACTGTAGAAGTTGATGAATAGTGCAAATAACGTTGATATTATGAAAGCAAATAGCAAAATAAATGTGTTATTTGGTGAATAACAGATTAAAATTAGGGTTTGACATATTGATGACATCGGGTACCCGGAAACCGTTTCCAAACCGGTTCCGGAGTGCAGGAACCGGTTCGAACTTTTTGGACTCGATGTCATCACTACAGTTTAACATAATTTGGTTTTATTGTAATTAAATTTGACAATGTTCTTTTGTTTTAAAAACGCAAAAACAAACACATCTAGCTATCAAGTAGACCTCGTGGTTGGCCCACCCTATGCGACAATAAAATAAAATAAAAAAAATTATTATTTTAATTCGCGAATACTCGCCCTAACAGAAAAGCATTCATTCGTTTTCTCTCCGTCTTCCTCTAGTCCACTCGGTAGTAAATCACCAGTCTATTTATAGTAAAAGTCACGGGACAACTGAATAATGACACGTGAATCCTGATTGATATGTAAAAAATAACTACTTTAACCATTGCAACTCGCTCAATTAACACTATGTTTAATAATACTCCAAAGCTGGTATGGTATGAATGAATTGAGGACACGATGAATGGGAAGTTTTAGATGTTGGAAGCAATTGCTTCATAATGAGTAGATAAGATGTGTATGTATGTGTGTACTGAACTCAAATTTTATATTTCTTAATATAGTACATCATTGCATGTAGAATATAATCTATATTTTCTATTTTTGTTTACTTTGCTATTGCATTTAGGATATTTGTCCCGACTGCTATACCCAACTAATGGGAAATGAGAAGTGATTGGCTCAAAACTATGTTATCTTTCACTAATGACAGCAACATGGAAGTCTTCTGTTTGAATTTATATCATAGCTCTCAATAATCACAATATAAAGATAGCAGTTTAGTGGGAGTATGTCTTAGGGCCCGATAGCTTAGTTGGTAGAGCATCGGTTCGAAGAGCCGAAGGTTCTAGGTTCGATTCCCAGTCGGGGCAAACTTTTACGACAATTGCTATCATTCAATAACAACGTTCTCAAAGCGGGCTTATGCTTGACTAGGAAGCTTCGCAAACGCTTTTTTTAGTCGCGTTGATGGATGAGCTTTTTTGTAAGTTTTTAGTTGGCGTAGGACCACTTTTCCTTTGCTAGTGCTTTTTGATTGCATTGTAGGTAATTGTTGTCAAGTTTCTATTGTTACTTTTTAATTGTTATTATAGGGTGAGTAAGGGTAAAAATGAAAAAAAAATGTTATTATAGGCCTAAACCTAAAAAAACCTCATATAAAAACCTTTATTCTAGGGATTCATGACTAACTTTTTCAACTTTTTCTTTAAGAAAGCAATACATCACCATTACCTTAATATCCATATAAAATATGAACGTTGTAGCCCCACCCGTTTGGTCAGAATCGGCCCAAATGTCACGAAAATATCGCACTAAAAATCGAAAAAATCGTAAAAGTACGATATTCATGAGAAATATTTCTTCGATTGTACCTACCCAAAAACGTGGCAGGTCTAAGTTCAGAGATTTCGAAGGTCGCCTCCAATTTTCATCAAGATCGCATATGCCGTTTGCCCGGTAGAGAGCGAACAAACGGACAGAAAAACAAACAAACAAAAAAAAAAAAAAAACACCCGAGCTAAATTTTTTGGGGGTTCAGTGAAATTGAAGTCTTCGCTTCGCTCATCCAAAAACCTTGAATTTATTATTACTAGGAAAACGCTAAAGTCCCGTCGCGTTGATGGATGAGCTTTTTTGTAAGTTTTTAGTTTGCGTGGGATCTCTTTACTTTATCAAGTGCCTTTTGAACGCATTGTAGGTGATTGTTGTCAAGTTTCTATTGTTAATTGTTATAAAATTCCTCAAAAAAACTTAATTTTAAACCTTTATTTATATGGTTTCTGGATAGTTTTTTCAACTTTTTCTTTCAAAACGCAATACATCACCATTAGCGTAATGTCCATGTGAAAAATTAACATTCTAGCCCCACCCGTTTGGTCAGAATCGGCCCAAATGTGACGAAAATATCGGACTAAAAATCAAAAAACTCATATTAAAACCATTATTTTTATGGATTCTAGCTTATTTTTTCAACTTTTTCTTTCAAAAGGTACTAACCTTAATGTCTATGTGACATATGAACGTTGTAGCCCAACCCGTTTGGTCAGAATCGGCCCAAATGTCACGAAAATATCGCACTAAAAATCGAAAAAAATCGTAAAAGTACGATATTCATGAGAAATATTTCTTCGATTGTACCCAAAAACGTAGCAAGTCTAAGTTTAGAGATTTCGAAGGTCCCCTCAATTTTTCATCAAGATCGCATATGCCGTTTGCCCGGTAGAGAGCGAACAAACAGACAGAAAAACTAACAAAAAACAAAACACCCGAGCTATTTTTCTCGGGGTAACGTAAGTGAAAAACAAACAAAAAAACAGAAAGTCAAATTGAAGTCTTCACTTCGCTCGCTACGCTCATCCAATTATTATTTAGATGAAATTGTGTGTTATAGTATTAATATTGTTGCTGGCTGGATGGAAGATAGAGCCTAACTGGCTTTAATCCCCGCCTAAATAATCTCTCTATTTGTTAATTATATCGTCTTATGAAATTGAAATTTAATTGTAACATTTGTGTACATGTATATTTCCCACATTGTTCGAATAAAAGTCAAGTCAAGTCCAGTCAAGTCAAGTCTCTCTCTCTCTCTCTCTCTCTCTCTCTCTCTCCCTCCCCCTCTCTCTCGCACAACATCCTTGGCAAAGACAATATTCGTTATCGTATCGGCCACCTGCCTTACAACCAGGCATTCTCGCCCAAGACGGTAGTGTTGGGGGCTGTGAGGGGGGGGAGGGGACAGCTGATGCCACACTGACCTTGTAACCTAGACACCGATGTCAAAAAAGGGGCGTTGAAACTGAAACAGTTGACAATTCCTGAACTATCCCTCATCTCTCAGTGCTGTACAGCTCACTTCTACTTTGGCCTAGTAGACTTCTAAGCACCGCACCGAAAGTGTTGCGGTTCGAATCCCGTTGAGACCGGTAATCCTGACTGAAGATTTTCTAAGGTATTCCTCAATCCTCAGTCGTTAATACGAATAGGGATTGAGTTACATTCATTTACAATTTTCCTAACTCCAATATACCTAGTTATATACCTCAAGAGGGACATGCATTGCAGGGCAGGTTTCCCACGAGAAAATTAGCCTTCTACTCGTCATGTAGTGCCACCATTGAACACTACTATCCCAACGAACATTCCTCACTTCCCAGATCATTTTGAACATTTTCATACACGCTGTTCAACTGCCCATTATATTGTCTAGCTCATTCTTTCTTACACATCGACTAGGATCAACTCGACACAATCTTGACTTTCTAAACGTATCACTAAACACATTTTCTTCCTGACAAAAACTCAGGTTGAACTTGCCAGACTCAGATTGGGGATGGCACACACCAGACAAATAGACAGACAGACAGACATTGTCTTCTAAAACAGCCCTCGGCATTCTCTTCACATTTACATTTCTACAAACTATTTAGTAAGAGGCATGCAATTGCCCCTGGACACGTTTCCCACGATAAATTAGACTCAAGGGAAACACTATTATTTTTAGAGGTAAATGTACAAGACAAAATAATTTTGTATTTATTGTCTACCCACCTTGGTAAGTTTTCATGGTTTCCATTGAGGGGTTTAACAAAATAATTTATGCCTCGCTTTTGTGACGGCCTTAGTCACCATTTACACATGCCATATTATCATCTGCCGGAACTAGGATATGAACCCAGGACCGCCTGCATTGGAAGCAAGAATTTAAAAAAAAAAATCAAGGCCTACAAATCCCTAAAGGGCAAATTGTAATTGTAATTGACACTGTAATCGTTTGACCAACAAAACAAGGTTCTCTTCGTCTTTCTTAGAATCACTTTTCAAACGAGACTTTTTAAAATAGTTACGGGGTTTGTTCCTAGGTTGAGAGAGATTGACTGACCGAACAGGCGTAAATCAGGCATGATGTCACATGGGGTCAAACCTTTGGATCTGGTTTTGAACAGAAGCTATCGCTATCACTGTCCCCATTGGCGGTTGCTTTTGGGGCGTATGACCGCTAGCGCTAGGGGCTTGGGTTCGTATCTCGCTTTTGCTATAGGTTTTAGCAACTTTCACCCTCGATTACTGTCATTGAAATTTTATAACTCTGAGGCAGATCTGATTAATTAATTCTTTTAAACAAACGGGTAGGCTAGATAGATGGTAGTAGGCAAACATTTTCGTCACTTGAAGTGAATAATTATTCTTTCATTGGATATGATACAAAACACTTGAAAGTCCACTTTACAATAAATTCAACCTTGAACACATGTAGGCCTATGGTGGCTGGTAATGGATTGTAAAGTATCGATCGAATGGTTGAATTAAATATGATAAAAAATGCTAGGTGAGTAGCGACAGGTATCAGTCTTGGGAATGACCTTGGCTAGCAGTAGCTCTACGACTCATAAACATAACTCGCGCACATAACCAACCCTGGATCACACAATCAGTTTAAACAAAAATGGAGCATTAGCTTAAATAAAAATAGAAAACTGATCACGATTGAACCGGGTGGGCGGGCCCTACTGATTCCAAATGTCAATCGTATGTTATGTAGTAAGTAGGCCTACATCTAGGACATTCTTTTTGTGTGCTATCATTATAAATAAAATAATTAAAATACACTAGGCCTAAACAAAACAGACACATGTAGCCTAAAGCAGTTGTCCCATAAAAATTGTACCAACACGGGTTGTAGGTTCTGGCCCCTCCCCCTAGGCCCCATCATTAGCTACATCCAGGCAAATTTTAAAATTAAATTAGTACCGGTACCCTATAGTATTACCATAGCTCACTGTGGCCCATGCCATAAACATTGAAAACGTTTTAAAATTGTATATAGAGCAAAAGTTATGGCTTTCTCATTACAAAACCAAGCACTCGTGATGCTTGATGGGGGCTAGGCAGCGAATCATTGGTGCGACTGCGAAGTGACGCCAACAAAAATGGCGTCCACCGAAGGTGTGAAAATCGGTACTTCTGTACTTGGCGGATCCCAACTTTTATACACTAACGGAAAGGATTTCGGGTGCGCTCTTTTCGATTGTATCCCTAGAACTAGCGCGACGCACTGTAGCCAGCGGAAAGTTCGGCTAACCTAACGAAAGTAGTTTTGTAACGTAAAGGATTTCGGGTGTGTATGTTTTCATTGAAAAAAAATGTTGGGACCCGCCAAGTCCAGAAGTGCCTGAAAATCTACCCTCCCTTTTCTCACTTAATTAGCATAATGTAACGGTTTTATGTAACTACAAACATTCCCAATTGGGTTTAAACGGTATTAATAACAATATTTAGAGTCTATATTCTGCGAAGTTTCGTCAAACCAATTGGGATGAGCGGATGAGCCGTGAAAAAATGTAGGAATAAAACGTTCCGAAATACGAATTCTAACGGTCTCGATAACCTTGAAATCGCCTGTGTTTCCGGCACCAGAACTTCCACTCACTAAACAGCTAGGCCTACTAAACACTGAGGGCCAAGTACCAGACTTTCATCAGACCTAATCCCAAGTACCTATCTACAATGTAAACAATGTGTAAGTCACCAAAAGGCTTCCTACCTTGGGTCAACACGTATCACTCAGCCAGGCGGAGCGCTGACGAAGAAGCGGCCGCCAACTGTCATCCGTAGTTTGTGTCCACGGCACTGAATTTAAATCGTCATTGTAGTATTGTTAGTCCACGTAGCTTTATAAACAAACACTTTACGGAAGCACAGATATTAAACACGATATTTATCCAACAATTGGCACCGGCCGATGGTTATTTCGCACCGTAATTAATAATATTATCGGAGACTACGCGTCAACAAAAACAGCAGTTGTAATCTGACATTTAAGATGGCGGCCGGCGCAGATATTCTAGAAGGGTCTAGAAGACGACGGACGGATCTCGTCCGGTTTCCAGCAACAGCTTGTCTCTGATTGGTTGACAATTGCTGATAATAGATACTGTAGGATTCTGTAAGTTTGATATAGTTGTAATGCAAATTATTACCTTTTTTAATAGGTTATTAATTATTTTATGCTGTTATATAACTTTTTAAAATTAATTATAAACGGTGTTGAAAATGCAATTCTTACGGCTGCGACTTTACGACGAGCCAATCAGAAGCTTGAAAAATTCAATGCCCAGCCACAAGTTGATCCCACTGCCATTTTGAAATGTAATTCTGTATTTAGTTTCCTCTAGGTGGCAGTGTATTTTTTAAACATATGTTTTGAATTTGACACTTGACGTATTTAACCATAAACTTCGTTTGGACGCAACATTCTGATTTTCGTGAGATACTTATTTGTTTATTTTTTACTACTATAAGTGACGTGGAAGAACTTGATCAAGAAATGATAGTGAAGGACAAGTGGACAGATGTGCCAAACAAATATCGCTTCGATCGTGGGAAATAATGGTAAGCAATATTTTACAAACTCGGGCAGAGTCGAGTATGCATGAGCCTAACAGTGACGTAGCTAGGAATTCAAAGGCCTGGGTGCAAGGCTGCTCGATGGACTTCCTTGCCCTTTGACCCCCTCTTGCCGTGGGCCCCCTTGAGGGCCCGGGCCCTTAATCTCTCAGGGACCGGGCGCAACTGCACCACGTATTCTTACGCCCCTGGGACCTAGGACCAAGGCCTATTTATTAGGTAGCTTACACCTAGGACAAGACAATAGCTGGACTAGGTGTACCCTACTAAGTCAAGGCCAGGCCTGAAGGTATAGGCCTACATTTAAAAATATTATTCGTAGGCGGTAGGCCTACATTCTTGGAGGAACTTTTGACTTGAACAGTTGGAGCGGGGATGTTGCTCAGATTATCTATGCAAGAGTGGGTGGGCCAACCGTTTGAGTTGACCATTTTACAATCCGTCCCATGGGCGCCGGGAGGGGGGGGCAAGGGGGGGCGCTTGCCCCCCCCTGGATTTCAGGAAAAATAAATTTTAACTAGTGATATGCGTTTATTACATATAAATTAATGTTTTTGTGAAACCGAAATTCATTTGAAAATTAATATTAATAATAATAATAATAATATTTAATGATCTGATCGGGAGCAGAGTGTTGCTAGTTTGTTTGTTTTTAGTACTTAGTAATGTATTGAAATTTTGCATTTTCCTTTTTGGGTCTAGTCAATCACGCCCGTTTTCCATTTATTTTATGTTATGTGATATTATGTGTATGATTTATTGAAATAAATAACAATACTGTAAAGATATCGTTTCTATGATTTGTAGGCTAGTAATATTATAAGTCGATGTAGGCCTTAAGAACGTGTTTGTTTATATTCTTATTCCACATGCATTGCAGCTGGAAGAAACTTACAAGTTGCAGTTATGTAAGAAAGAAAATGTGATCAAACAGTCACATCATTAAATTTTATGCAATTAAGTAAAGCCTTTATTTTTAAACGTGTGCTCATTTTCACTCATACCCATTTAGTAACCGTATAAGTTGAGACACAATGTTTTTTGTTTACTTTCTAGTATCTACTGCACAAAAATTACATAATTTTTTACGGTATCGTATTCAGCCCACTACTTTTTCTAAAGACCACATACATTCTAAAAACCTGATTTTCAAAAATTCGCCTGAGGCGCTAATGTTGGGGGCTGCCGCTCCCCCAAACCCCCGTGCTTGCCCAACTAAACTACAAATTGTGATTGTTGCCCCCCCATGCTAAAATTCCGCGGCGCCATGATCCGTCCGTTTCTTTCTCTACAACTAAAATCTTACGTCACATCTTTATTGACTCATTCAAATTGTTTTAAATTGTAATCCTTGTTGAATAGTGATTGGAGGCACACCCGGCTCGGCATCACACGCTCGTTACGGTCTCTCACTGCAACACTTCGCATACAACACTGACATTCATGTGCATCCGAGCTATACTTTGTTGTGGCGTTAGCAAGTCCCATCTTCATCGATTGCACTGACATAATAATGAATTGTATCTCAACTTGCTCGCTCTGGCGTCACTAAACATGACAGTGAGGGTGAGGCTTTACGTCTCAATTAATGCAGTATTGCTATCCGAGACGATGAGGTGCGATAGATGACGATGAAATACAATTGAAAAACTCATGTCTTATGCGGGATTCGAACCCACGTCCTCGTATTGTCATACGCTCTAGAGACCAGCGCCCTAATCGTGTGCCATAGCGGATTACATGAGGCTGTAGAAATCCAGATTTGACAAAATTATAACTGTAGCCGATATCTATCCCTATAGTAACTAGACCACTGTCGAGTGGAGTGGCTCAGCGGTCAGCGCTACAGCACTCGAGGAGTAGATTCGGCAGGATCTGAGCTCGATTCCCGACGCGGATAATCTTGAGTGGAGGACTGACTGGTAAAAGTGTCTAGGTACAGTGGGTTCGTGGGTTCAATTCACACCACCGGCAAGGCAATACTATAACATGGAATTTGTCAAGGTAGGGCCTATTTAAAACACAAACAACAGTGGTATTGAGTTCCTCTTTCACGGTTTGGATGAGTGGCTCGTTGGTATGTGTGGTTAGCATCACTCCTTCCAAAGCAGAAGGTCCAGGGTCGATTCCCGCTATAGGCAGAAGTTTTTAAACTTCTGATTTCGACTTCAAGTCCATGGCATAGGAATTTGTAAACGGAGACTTTGGAGCCGTCCTAACAACGAGGGACATAATACAGTTGTTCTGAATCGGTCTTGTTGATTCTGGCGTTGATCCGCGGGTGTTCGCACTGTTCATACCACTGATTGCTTTATTTCCTATTACAAATATCGATCTTTTGGTTGGTTATCACTCACTCGTCGTTCGCGTAGGGGCCTACAGGGTTGGCTTGGTCGCTAATGTCCTCCACTGAAAATCAGTTATATGACTGAGTGGGTATAGACTCTAAATACGAATTTACCCGCGAATTTATTTATTTATTTTATTTAATACTTCAATATCATTACGTAGAGGAGAGCTGATATTATAATATGAGATTAGACGGTCTGGGGAGAATGTTCTTTACAATAGGGCTCAGGAGCGTCACTAGAGTTTGGACTTTGGGGGGGGGGGCAAATCCAGCAGTGGCAAATCAAAATATTCGCAAGGGGGTGGCTTTAGTGCCAGTGACGTATGCAGGAATTCATAAGGGGGGGGGGGAAACCAATTAATATTTATTGTGCCTATTGTAATAGGTGTACCGGAGGCTTAGTTGGGGGCCCTAGGCCCCCAGAACATTTTTCTCCTTCAAGGTCATTTGGTGAAAATCTGTGCCTTTTAAAGGATGACCAACTGTGGGTTGTTGATTGGGAATAAGAAGAAAACGAGGCGGATTGCGATTGGACCCCCTGGGGACGCCACTGAAGGACAGGGAAGACTAGCTCGCCCGTCGTCTTCTCAGTCACGTGGTTCGTGTTCCTTGAAGGTTTGTGTTTCCCCATCGTGAGACGTCACGATCCCTAGCTGGACGAGCCGTGCGCGGGGTCGGTCTGCTGAGCCGGCAGCCGAGTCTCACAGGAGGTCACAGAACTGGGGTGCAATGCATGCCCCTCTTCAGGTGTCGAACTAGGTATATTGGAGCTAGGACTAGGACAATTATTGTGAAGGGATGCCCGAGGGCTCCTCCCAAAAAAAACTTCAATCAGGATTGCCGGTCTCGACGGGATTCGAATCGAAACCTCCCTGTCGATGCGTAGAAGTCTATCAAGCCAAATATAAACTTTGGCCATTGAATGCTAGGAAATTATACTAGAGGAATATATATATATACATATATATATATTATCCAACACCAGAAACATGTTATAAGATATATATATATATATATATATTATCCAACACCAGAAACATGTTATGAACATTATTCTCCGCAGAGCGGCTAAGGGTGACAATGCAAGATAGTTTGCAGTCGGGGGCACACTTGGGCGATCTGCTTCACCCCCTTTGGCAACAACACGTGATGTTCCCAAGTGGTCACCCACTCAAGTACCGCCGATGTTGCTTAACTTCGGTGATCTATCGAGAACCGGTGTATTAAACATGGCAAGGCCATTGGCTGTTGGAAAAATCCCCACATTTCCACTCGCACTTGAATTACCGCTTTACTGTCAGGAATAACTGAACCCTAGCACATCCCTTTGAGCTTTGACATCAGATTGTCGCGTTAAGATTAATTGGGATTTATTTTAATATCAAGTTTACTTATTAATTAATTAATCTCACCTTTGAAATGATCTTATTTTAATATTCGAGCTTAGTCGTATAGCACAATATCTTACACTGCTAAAATTAGTCATGACTTAGAAAAGTGTATACAATTTAATGGCACACTATTTTAGCAATAAGGTTTAAAACAGACTAAATTTGAAAACCTTTATCAAAAGCACTACTTATATTCACAATTTTTTTTTTTAAAAATTTGTAATACAACCAAGACACACAATAAATACCCCCAAATAAAAAAAAAACAGGTTGAATACCGTTTGACTAAACAATTGCCACTTCACATCCCGACTAGAGCTCAAACCTGGGTCTACTGCTTAGTGAAGAGTTTAAATCATATTATACAACCTGAGATAATGACTTAATCTGATCAAATCCCGTACTTGGTATTTTCTTCGCAAAACGACTTCGCTCCTACTACCATCCCGCCACCTTTTTATTTCCACTTCGAGCGTTGTAGGGGCACTGGTAGGGTGATTAAAAGAAACTTTCCCCCTGTCTTGCGAAACATCCTGCCTACACCACTGCAAGTTCCTGATGTTGCAAAACGAACGTGTTCCTACATAAATTCCCTAAACAAGAACTCGTTCCCGAAAACGCGTTGCTCCCCAAGACCATTGAGTTTAGAGTATACAATGTCAAGACTGTTCATCGCCATCCAAAGTGGCTTCTGATATCGGTGCGAGCTAGGTGATGAGTATAGATAAAGAAGTGTGGTTGGGGGGTGGGGGGAGAGGAGATACGGAGCCCTATGCAGCACAGAAATACAAGACCACTAAAAATGTACCGGTAGCTAAACGTATAGATTTAGCTAGTACCACCTGTACACACGAGTGATGAGTCCCTTGTGGGTGTTCGACCCACAAGTATACTTGTGAGTTCTTGGGTTGTATCGAGCCACCGACCCTCAGAGTTAAGAGTATCAGGACATATTATATAACTGGGCACATACTATGACTATGAGGTACACAGAAGTCCAAGCCAAGATAAACCCAATAAACTATGTATACAGAAACCTGTCTTGTCGGATGAGCTTGGATTAACCAGATGTTAATGAAGAATGCAAGTGGGTTACTCAAACTCTATAATAGTCCAGGGTTGTACGTTGCACTATTTAAAGTAAAACTCTACTTAAAACATGTTAGTTGAAAAGCCATAATACTCAATACAAGAATTCTTTCTACTTGTACAAGGTGGCGTTTTTTGTTTGTTTTTTAATATAGTGAATGTTTAATTGTATATGCTATGTATGTTTTAAGTAATATTAGGCCTATATAGATTGAGTTAATTAAGCGAGCGAAGCGAGCGTTTCCATTTGACTCTGCCGGAAAAAATAGTCACTGGTTTTGTTTTTGTTTTTTTTTGGTTTTTTTGTTTGTTTGTTTTTTTTTTTGTTTGTATGCCTCGCGATAGCGGTCGAACGGAGGCTCGGATCGAGTTGAAATTTTCACCATCCGCAAGCTTTGTTCTCGATTGAATGCCATTAGTTTTGTGGCAAAATCGTTCAAAAAGTTAAAAAGTTACATTAAAGTTAATCGAAAGTTTTTTTTTCAAACTCAACGGCGACAAAATCTGAGATAGCCAAATCATTTAGAATGTCCGTCCGGTCACGAATATGTTAATTTTATTTTGATCCGATAAGTAGTGTAGATGGAAATTACATTATAACAAAAATAACGTTGCCATGGCAACGAAAAGACGCGCGAAGTTTCTAATGCACTGCCACCTAGAAGTAATCAAAATACTTTCGAGGAAGCAGTCTATTAATTGTCAACAAAGAGTTTAAAAAGTTTTCCCAAGGAGTCAAGGTCCTCTAGATGGCGGTGGATTTTAAAGTAAAGATTTAAACACGGGTTTACCCAAATACCTTGGCAATAATAAATAATACTGGAAACGCGAACGTCGTAAATTTTAAAAATTAAAAAATGTGCAATGTGGGTCTAGCTATAGCACGTGCTCGCTTATCAACGCGTCCAACTGAGCGTTTCCTAGTACTTTTTACATACCCATCCATGATAAGGGCAATGACGTACATAAGCTTTGCGTAGCAAAGCGCTAGACGCTCAGTCTCCTATCCTTCCAACCGAGCGCTAGCGTAACAATTTGAAGCCTCTCTAGTAGGGAAAAACCACTTCACTGCAACATAGATACTTCATCTAGTTGAATGAACTAAGATGCAGTGGATTATTTGAACGTCGCGGGGATAAACAAATACGTAAACAAATGGCGGACATTTTAAATTTTGCTTCTATGTGTGAAACGAGAAAAATTGTCATTACTTTCATAAAACAAACCAGAAACCGTCCCGGGCCTAGGCCCAGATAAAGAAAATTATTTATAATACAACAGTGTAAGCCTTTAGTTCCATTAGGCTATAGAACTACATTCAATTAATGCTAACATTACACGTTTGACAAGCCCTAGGCCTCTCCTAGGCAACCCTAGACCTGCACGACCTTGTTCAGACACATATTCCGCACAAATAACTAGTTTTGATTACTAAAAGCCTAATGCAGATACACAATAGTATGATAGTCCACCAACTTGAATTGCTTTGTTCGGAAATCGGAGTAACTGAGAGATTTGCGGAAGAAAGACTGTTTTTCTTCAATAATAACGAGAATTCGCCATCTTGCGGTTTTGATTTTACACCGCTTGTTAACTCAAAGGCTGTTAAATTTAAGGGTACGATACATTTAGACGGCGGTGGGTTTTTCCCTACTAGAGACAGGTTCAAATTGTCATGCTCCCCACGGCCTAACTGTGTGTCTAGCGCTTAGCTTATATTACGTCATTGGATAAGGGTCAAGACCACTGCCTCCTAGATGCTACTCGTGCCATGAGCCACGAGCCACGAGTAGCATCTAGAAGGCAGTGGTCCAGACAATATTGTTTTATAATCATAGAATGTATATTAGGGGCCTAAACACGCTGAATTTGGCGCTGAAGCGATCTTTAAACCAGCATTGTAAATACTTATGCTCAAGCTTGATTACATCTTCAGTCGCCTGATACAACAACATGATCTTGGTCTGCAAGACCAAGGCATTTGTAACGTCGAGCTGATCAGTAGATCACCATGGCAACTAAGACACGCCTGACCTGCCGAACACGAAACCATACAACGTCAGGCGTTTTCTAAATGCGATTCTTCGCGGCAGAAACTGAGTTTTCTTACCTTCAACTGAAAACACTTCTGAGAATATTGTAAATAAAAAATAAAATTGGATTTATAGTCTACCCACTTAGTTACATTACTGATTTTCAGTGGGGGACAGTAAATTAAAGCGACTAAGCCAACCCTGTAGGCCCCGACGCAATCGACGAGTGAGCGATAACCAACCAAAGATCGATATTTTTAATAGGAAATATAGCAATCAGTGGTATGGACAGTGCGAACACCTGCGGATCAACGCCAGAATCAACAAGGCCGATTCAGAACAACTCTGAATTTATTATGTGCTTCGTTGCTAGGACGGCTCTAAAGTCACCGTTTACAAACTCTTAAGACAAGAACTGATGGACTTAAGTCCAAATCAGAAGTTAAAAAACTTCTGACTTTGACGGGAATCGAACCCTGGACCTTCTGCACTGGAAGCAGATACGCGAACCACAAGACCAACGAGCCACACAACAATAATAAATTGTTTAACAATACACTGAAGTTTCTTCCGCGAGGTACTCGTGTTTGAGACGAGAATAATGTTACCTGTTGCGCAATGTTTTCTTCTTACCGTGTTCTGTTTAACAGTCTAAATGTTTAAAAACTAAAAAAGAATGAACTTCAGTTGGGGTGTTATTTTCTGAAAAAATGGAGAAAATCTTTCACACATTCGAGCAATTGCGTTGTCAAATTGGTTTCGTTTATGAATCGTAGCACAGCTTTACATAACTAAACTTGGAAATGGAAGTGTCTTTTTATAGAAAAATGTAAGCATAAAATTCCTATTCAAAATTATCAGCTACTTGATAATATAATAAATTCTGAAAAGTTCTCATACGCGGTTTCATATTCCCGGCAAGTTTTAATTTTAGAAGAATGAACATCAATGTCAATGTTGATAGCTCAGTTGGCAGAGCATCGCTGCATTGGTACGTTAAGAAGGATGTTCTGGGTTTGATCCCCAGCCTGGGAAAACTTTTACAAAAATTGCTATCATTCAATAATCTTTGATGATGTTCATAAATTGAAAATACCAATGCTGTGGCTGTGATCGCAGTTTATTCTTTCTGTAAGGACCCAGTTTCTCTCCCAAACCTTCTCACTCGGACACCTATTCAAACTTGTGTTTATTAATTCCCAGGGCAGTTGCTGTGTAATTGGCTGTGAATTTCCATCAATGTGTTGGCATTTAAATTGTCAATCGCAGTCGCAGATCCCCACCCAATTTAAACAAATAAATCAATAAATGAAAAAGAAAAGAATAAAGAGAAAAATAGGAAATGTGTGGCACATCCCGCACACCAGATCCACTGGTATCACATGTTGCATCCAAAATAATAATGTTCTTATCCTAAGCAGAAGTATTCTATGTGGGAACCCCAAACAAATGAAACAATTAAAATAGTATCAAGGAAATATACAAGCATTGATTCATAGGTTTAAAAAAAAACAAGATATAAAACTACATGAGCAACATAAACAACCTTACCCTGGCCATACCTACCTGTCCCATCATGAGACAGGTAAAATATTAATCAAGCTAACAAGAGCAAATTAAAATTACAGCTAAGAACAGTGCAAAGTCTTAATATATTGTATTGTACTATTTCTATCATCATAAAACGTTTAGTTTTCATTTGTTGACTGATATAATACACGTGAAGAACGTCTTAACACAATCATCTTATATCAAATTGGTCGAGTTGTACACTAATTTTACTCCATTTATCAGGCTAGCTTAGTAAATTCAAATAAATTGAATCTAATTTTACCAACTGATGTTTATAAGTAATATTACGATTGAAAAAAAATGATTGAAACAACGTAAGCAGTACACAAGTTTAATAAAATCCAGTAATTAAAAAAATCAACCCGATCGGGATTTTAACCCGCGTTTCTCACATTCCACGGACCATATCTGGATTAAAACTATCAATTCCACATACACGATTAAACAAATCAATAAACGGTTTTAAAAATGAGGGCTGATGTTGTTACTTACCAAATTGAATGTTGTGTAGGTAAAATGTGCTTAGACCACCATATTAAATAAGCTAAAATGGACATCTCATATCGAGTGTTTGTGCAAATGTCTCAGTAGCTTGTGCTTTATGATGCGGACCCGATCTTTACAATATTCATTCTGTTACATTTTGTCTACAACGCCTGATAGGCACTGTTGTATTGTATAGGCCCTACCTAGTTATAATTTAGTTTTATAAGACAACTTTCAATACTCACATGTCGTAATGTAACATGCTCAAATGTTAATTGTAAGAATATAAATAAAATAAATAAAACAAATAATTTAAAACAATGCTAAAAGGTAAAAATGTTTTGCAAATTTGGGCGTTTATGAAACACTAACCGTGACAAAAGCTAGCACATAGATAGGACCAAGCAAAATTTCCAAAATGTATGTCTCGCTTATATTACTATGTATCTAGTTTGCAGATTTTGTTTTTACCACTAGCTCCTATATCTGTAGCTGTAGTCGACTATGCAGCAGAGATCTGGTGAAACGTGACGTGACACCGAAGGATAATAGGTGAAAGATGAAAGGTTATGTGGAAAAGAGAGAAGTCGGTTATATAATAATATTATTATGCCTTTTAGAAACAATAGACAGTACAATTAAAATAATGCTTGGTAGCTGGCATATTATAATGCAATTTCATACCAATATCATGTCATTACATTTCAATTTGCTGCCAGAACACTTTGATTCTAATATAAAAACAGCAGAAAAATATTATTATACACAGTAAAAAGTAAAAAAGCAAAATGCCTGTACCGTACATTCCTAAACGTGTACACTCTTCACATGTATGTTTTTGGTTAGCTTAAAAAAATATTTGTATATTCTGTATAGTAGTGTCCAACCTAAGAAGATTGGATATTGTTCAACAGCAATCACAGCAAAAACTAGGTGTAGATAGACCTCATACGCAAACTGATGGACAGCCGGTGGTGGGTCGCACACAACATGATACGACATGCGTTTATTTTATTGTAACAGTAAACGTGTACACCCATTAAAACGTGTAAACGTTTACACTGGCCCATCCCTGAACAGAACACGTATCACCAAGTAATAATAAAAATATATACAGTAGGTCTACTCTTATCAAACTCAAATACAACATTCTGCCCAATTTGAACACTTTTACGGAATAAAATAAAGACAAATGATGTGGAACAACTACAATATGTAGGTAGATAACTGAAATTCTGGAATTCTCTTAAATGGGCAAAACCAACATGAGGAAGTACAAAATTGCATATGGATGCTAGATGTTAGATGGTACCATAGTCGTGTATAAAAAATAAAAATGTATATCCACAGATAATAGAATCAGTATACTGTAGACAAAATATACCACATTGTGCCGAATAAAGGCTGACCCTGAATATAAGCCGACCCCCAAACTTTTCTTGTTGAAATATTAAAAAACATATGCAAAAGCATATGCAAATATTAGCTGACAAGGAACTTTGAGACAAAATAATGAAAAAAGGGTAGGCTTATATCCAGGACAATTACAGTATATAAGTAGCTCCTATTTTAAGTTTGAACCTGTTGTAGACAAGCAGTTCGAGCTAAATGCTTCACACTCAGGGCATGGGATTGGGCTAAAAGAAAGTAGTCCAGTAGACATTAATTCCTATTACATGGTGATTTACAAACAAAATAAGAAATTATAATTAGAATGCAAGTACTAAATAGGTAATTAGTGCACATGATTTTTTGTCTTCGTGTATCACATTGTGGCCCCTAAATATGTATGCTACTTTTAAAATGGTGCAATCCTAGGCCTATAACTTAAGAAAAATTAGTTATTAATTCTTTCTACTATATAACTAGTGGAGGAAAGGCCCCGTTACTGCTTCTTTAGATTCTTGAAGCATTTTATCTTTCACAGCTGACACGAGAAAAGCACTGACAAAATATGTAAGCTTGGATTTATCAGGTAGGGTAGGCCGAGGGTCAAAACTGGGAGCGCTCAGATGATTGCGTATCACTACCTCTCATATTTCACAGGAACGTTAATCAAGAACAGTCTATTGATAATTGATATCCATGGAAGGTTCAATCAATGAGACACATAAGCTCAGAAAGTAGCGAAAATGGAATATCCAAAACAGGAATCCTAATTTGTGAAATTTCCATTAAGCTGTTAAACATAGTATTTACAAAATAAACCTACAGGTTCATTGATTTAAAATAAATGTAGGGATCCAGTACAAAATTTGGTTTAAAAAGAATCTAAGCAGTGGATATAAATTGAAGTAGTTAAAAATAGAGATCTCATTATTTTTACTAAAAGGTAAAAATTGATACGGAATGTGCAAGCTGCACCCTATAGATTGATTGTTTATTTGTATGTGAAATATAATAAATAGTAAATACGTTACTAACCGTTTAACCAGAATAAACAGAAAGGCGAGTGCTTCAACTGGCCTCAATGGTAGACTACGTGCGCACCTTCACACAAGACGTTGCCTTGCTCACTGACAAGAACAAGCAAATACTCATTCATTGGTGCCATAACAGGTGAGATAGGAGGATGTAAATACAGCCTATACCTGGTTTACAGAAAACTGCTCAATCATACTGCCAAAATGTACACAATGAAATAAAAACATAATCTTAATAGAGCACACATTTGCTATGGTGGTAAATACTAAATACAAGTCAGCTGAAAGTTGAAAATAATATTTTTTTTATTAATTTTTTTTAAAATAAAAAAATACAAACTAAGGATTCTCAATTTAGAAACTTCTTATATAAAGTTATCAGTGTTATTTCCAGTACTGTATCTATTAACAAAAACCAAATAGTAAATAAATATGTAGTATCTTGGCATTGTAATTCATTATGCTAGGTAGGTGGCTACCGATGCAAAGATACGTAGTAGATTTTAAGAAACTGTAGAAAACAAAATTTGTCTGGACTAAACCGGAATCGGTATCTCTTAAAAGTAAAAAGATTTAAAAAAAATATGAAACACTCATTATGGAATTGTAAATAATTATGATAAGGGTGGATGGCTAGATACGCAAAAACACGTACATAATAGATTTGAAGGAATCATAGCAAACAAAATTCCTCCAGACTATTCCCAAATCAGCACATAATATCTAAAAAAAAAACTAAACACTAACAACAAACTAAACACATTGCAGAATTGTAAATAATAATGCTAGGGTGGTTGGCTACCGAGTACTGACGCAAAAACACGTACATACTACATAGCAAATTTGAAGGAATCATGGCAAACAAAATTCCTCCAGACTATTCCCAAATCAGCACATAATATCTAAAAAGGATAAATATAACTAAAAAACAAACAAAACACAATGCAGAATTGTAAATAATAATGCTAGGGTGGGTGGCTACCACGTACTAACTACATAGCAGATTTGAAGGAATCGCAGCAAACAAAATTTGTTTAACTATACTGGAATAAGTACCTTGAAAAAGATTTAAAAAATACTAAACCCTCATCGTGGAATACTAGTAAATAATTATGCTAGGGTTGGTGGCTACAGATGCAAAAACAAGTGCATAGCAGATTTGAAGGAATCGTAGCAAACAAAATTCGTTTACAGACTATACCGGAATCGGCATATCTCTAAAAACATAAATGTATAAAAAAATTAAGCGACTGTTAGAAATTGAATAGACTTACTTCAAACTAGTATCAACATTTTTTTACAGACTATACCGGAATCGGCATATCTCTCAAATGATAAATGTATAAAAAATGTAAGCATCAATTAGAAATCGAATAGGCTTACTTCAAACCACAAAAATTAAAAAAAAAATTACAAAAACTTTACAATAGATAAGACCCAGTGCTTACTGCTTACTTTGGCATGAAGTTTGGGTCTAAGTAGTTATAGTATTTATAATTGTCAGAGGAGAACGCTGGAGATGCGTAGTCTTGATCGTAGTCCAGTTTTGAATAGTATGTAGTCCTGATCCGTGTCATACGGTGTGCCAGAGGGTGTGGAGATGAAGAGTCAAGCTGTGCGATCACACATTTGGTGCAGAAGTCCACTGACTTATCAGTGCATTGCTTGCAATGCCATCGAGTCCCTTCCAGCGGACTCTCCCCACAGAAATCACACTGTGGAGAAGAAACATTCACATAACACACATAGGCCTACTCTTAATAATTTTCAACAATAAGATTTTAAGACTATGAGACTATTAAGGGGTGTGCGAGTAGCACTTTTGAATTCAAGTCGAGTCTAGTATTCCTTTAGAGGTACTTCTTCGGTTGGGGCGGTCCAACTTTTTAAAACACTTTTTCACCATTAAAAAAACAATCAGAAACCACTTCAAATGAGAAATAAATATAAAAGCGATTCATTATTAACAATTTATTTACATTAAGTCCTTTGAAAATATAGAAATATCACTTGAAATAATACAGATTGTTATAGCTATGACACTTGCACCATTCACTGTTATCATGATCCACCATGATTTACGCTTAGGCTACGCCTCCTTCATTTTACTTAGTACCAACCTTTTTCACTTAAATACTCCACCTACAACAACTTTAACGTCGCTATTTTAAATATAAAGAA
This sequence comes from Sweltsa coloradensis, assembly GCA_024449915.1. NCBI lineage: Eukaryota > Metazoa > Arthropoda > Insecta > Plecoptera > Chloroperlidae > Sweltsa > Sweltsa coloradensis. Next base: position 136,817 of record JAMZAV010001345.1, read on the forward strand.
CTTTAAATGCAAAAGGACTTACGTTTAAAAAAGCGATGTTAAAGGCTTTGAAGTTTTTTTTGTTACTATAACAGCAAAAACGTGATGATTCTATTTAGGATTTTTTTATTATGTTCTTGAAAGGTTACTTGCCGTGAATACAACAACTCAGTACGGGAGGCCTACGCCTAGGCCGCGTTACACCTCGCTACATTTACTGGTAATTATAAAACATAATGAAATGAAACATGTAAGGCCGCGTTCACATAACTTTGTTTTAGTCTTAAGAAATTGTTATTGTTATAAGAAATCCGATATCCTGATTGGTTAGTAATGTTTCAGTGGCCTGTCATAATGAAGTTACTCCTTTTCATTGGTCGTCGTAAGGATTATTGACGTCTGATTGGTCCGTCGTAAGAATTTCGTTTTTGTTATAACAAATTTCTCAACACTAAAACAATAACAATTTAACACGTATTTCCTATCCCCTTATAACTAAACCAATTCGTGTGAATTTTTTATAATAAAAATCTCTATTTATAACATATATCATTAGAAGTGGTTTGTTATTGTTTTTACTGGAGAAAAACAGTGTTTAAAAGTTGGACCGCCCCAACCGAAGAAGTACCCCTTTAGATAGGCCTACTTGAGTATTCATTTAAACTTTTTATTTTTTATTTAGTAGACCCACTTGGAACACAACAATTTTTCTGTAGTAGACATTAAAGAAAATACATTATTGTATTCGTATTAAGCCTACATTAGACGGTTCAATGGTCCGTTCAAGTTTCCTTGAATTGAAGGACAAAACATTCTCAATCTGAAGGATGTATTGTTGTATTTTAATATCTTTGCACATTTTGATTCTGTTTCGTTCTTGAATTCAAGGAAACTTGAACGAACCATTGAATCGTCTAATGCAGGCTTTAGGCTATTGAGGCCTTCCTGCCCTTTAAACTGGTCAATTTCAGTAAAATTATAACTATACAGTATGTTTTCTATAGTTCCTGGCCCCATTACAATACTGCTGCGATGTTTTAATCCGAAAAAATCCTCCAAATTCGCACTCTGTATTATAAGCTTTATTTTAATTTTTATAAGCTTTGGTTTACTGTTCCCCACTGAAAATCAGTTATGTGACTGAATGTGTACGGAATGATGTTGCATTGCCGTCTGTTCAGTCTGGACCGGCAGCTCCACCAAAAATCATGTAAATTCTGGACCGGCACCTCCATCATCCCCCCGGATTTTGCGCACTAAAAGGTGCAATTTTGCGAGTTAATTCGCGTTTTGATCAGTTCCATACAACTTTCTTTGTTATTTCGCGCTATACAAGAGATTTCGCAAAAGTCACGTTTTAAAATGTATTTTTTCCATCTCTAAGGGCCAGTATTACAATCAACAAATAATAAACGTTAACTGTAACAAATAGTTATCTGTCAGATAAGCTATCCGTCCAATAACTACCTAGTTCGCGTATTACAAAGGAAGTTAATCCTCCCAATAGCTATTTGGGACATTCTGATCGAGTGGATAGTCCACGTGTCGCGAGAACTGCCACCTGGGAAGTGTTTAATACCTAAATAAGCAGTAATTGCAAACATATGCTGAATACAGCTGTGAATTACATTCAAGAAATATTGGCAGAAGGTTTTAAAAGCATTGAAAGAATCCTAATTGTCATCGTGAAGCTTTTACACTTGACTCTAGTCAGCGCGCATATCTACCGAGCTGGATCAGTATCGCTCTAGACCCAACGCCCACTGCGGACGCTGCTAGCCGAGTGGTTAGCGCGCTAGTTTTGCACGCGAGAGGTCGCCGGTTCGAGTCCCGTCTGGGAAAACTTTTTTACTTTTTTTTACTCATCCCATCATTATTGTGTTCACTTATTATCAATGACAAATGTCAATTTTTATAACTTTTCCTTGTAATTTACTCAAAAAAGACTTTCCCCTCAACATTTTGCTCTTTACGTCTGTAAGCCTACACCCTCAAATTTAAGCTCATATTTACAGATTGTTGATTACATTCAACCACATTACCCCGGGCGTTGGTTCTTATTACTACTAAAATTAAATTGTTTAGTAATTTTCTACATCTAGCACATTCCAAAATATTTGGCTTTGGTGAGATAAGACTTTATTTAAAATAAGTCCACGAAGCTTACTCTATAATCTATATACGAGGAAAATATGCATAATAAAATCAATTCAACAATGTATACTCATAAAAAGAACTAAATATTAATTAATTAATGACGTCTATGGGCCCGGGGTAGAATTGGCCCAGAGCATGGCTCTGCAAATCGTACAAGGCGATTCAAGAGAAAGAGTCTACCTCGCAAACATCAGCAAGTAAGAGGGCAGTCAGTATATTACTCCCTGAAGCTAGAGGCGAGCTCTGGCAATCGTCGTCGGGGACACCTCCCCTTCCTTGACGATCTCCCCGACGACGATGACAAAGACGATGACGACCGCTACGTCAGAAACCCCCCTTCCTCCCCTTAACCGTGGCTGGTTCTGACCAGCATGGGGCCCTCCTCCGTCGCTGCGCGCACCCGTTTTTAATGAATTATCCGGCGTTTTTCATCCACAAGCTATCGTTATCTGGCGGTGAGACGGCTCGTCGCTTAGTGACCGCCTCGTGCGTCGGATCTTCCCTCGTGGGTGTAGGATCTAGGACGTCTTCTAGGAGAGCGCTCTCTCGCTTCGAGCACGTGTGATGATAGTAGTCTTACAAATCTGACAGTCGTGTGTTGTGACATTGGCATGTTATGAGCAAGGTCTCAATATGGTTGGTGTTAAGAGAAAAAAGGGGAGAAAAGGCCTCACTGCTCACAGAAAAAGCCGCAAGGGCTGGAGAAATCCATTCAAGAAAGCTCTTCGACAAAAGTAAGTACCCTACTAATTTTTTCACTGAAACCTTGACAATAGTTACCTAAATACAATAAGTGTACACAAGTTACTGTCTAGGAGAAACTTGGTCTCTTTTTGGGAAACTAGATGTAGGATGTGATATAACTAAACCAAAAGTTTATTCATGTAATTTTCTGATTTTTTGCGGTAAACATTTTCGCCGTTTTGACTGAGTAACAAATTAACTTCTGTCAGGTTTTTGTTCAGCTGGTATCGAACCGGCACCTTATCGAATCAGCTTATCGATAAAAAAATACATATAAAATACAACTACACAATATACAAACGCATTGACAGATCGAGAAATTTATTTTAATATTATATTGAAAAATTGAATACATTATTGAATTTAATTTTAAACAATATTGTCTATATTCAATGAAGACGTGGAGATGGATTTCCGCTCATACAGGAAGGTCCAATAAGGCTCAATTCCCGGTGAGTTGGTTTTTTGAAATCTACATTTTAAATTCATAAAGTTACAAAAAATAATGTTACGTAAGTAATGCCTAGTGACATACCGAAATTAATGTATACCTTTTAATAACCAAGTATTCTTTTTAAATTTTGATCTATTTTGGCAATTACTGAAAAATGTTGTTCAATAAAAATTCATTTACGAAAATCTCCAAACGATTGTGTTGATCGAAAAATACAATGATATGCTGCTCAGTTGCCCCCCCCCCCCCCCCCCGAGACACGTTAAAAGTCTATGGACTGTTATTGGAATAGATCAAAATTTTTGTCCATCACAAACTTTGTGTTTTTATATTTATTGCATATTTCAACAGAGTATATGTTCCACAAGTGCAAATAATAGTATTTCCAACAGACCTAATTAAATACATAAACATGTCTTACAAAATGTAAAGGAAAATTGTGGAAATATGGATATATATATAATATTGCTTATGTTAATTATTTTAAATGAAGGGAATCAGACAAACAATACTATGGGGTGCCGTACGACCATTTTCCCGCCCGTGAAAATGGCCGGATCGCTCGCAGCGCTATCTACTCTGGCGGGAAAATAATACAGCTCCGCCGTAAGACTATTTTCCCGCGCGTGAGATTGGCTGGATCGCTCGCAGCGCTATCTACGCTGACGGGAAAATAATACGGCTCCCCATAGCACCAAGCCATCTCTGATTCCACATAGCGACCCGGAAATGGTCATTATAAAACACAAAAGTAGATAAAACAAATATTATTTTAAATACATGTGATGTGATTGAAGTTGAAGTGCAACGCAATAAAGCTTATGGTTGTAACAAAATGATCGTAATAAATAATATTTATTTTTGTGCTGTGATGTAATTATGGTTTTATTACACTAAACATTCCACACTTGAGTCTTCTGTCTAAGATCGACGAAACAGAAACACTCGTATCTCCAAAACACGTGTTGGGAGCAGCATTTGGTTTATCTACGAAAAATGTTCTATCTGTCCGCCAAGCAATACCAATCTCAGTGACCGAGCCAATTAGTCATCGTGTCGCGCATCGCGCTTGCTTGCCTAGGACGATCGACGGTCTGGAGAGCTTCTAGATCCTTCTCCTAGACGCGTCCTCGTTGCAATGTATCGACACGCCTACTGTGCTAGAACAACGGATGGTTTTGAACTGTTCGACTGGTTTCGGCGTTGGGCTCAACGGGAAGTACATTCTTAACTGAATCTTTCTAAAAAATGTTAACAAAAATCTTCCTTTTTGTTTGCAAGCCCGACTGAAGTAAAAATCTTAAAAATCACCCAACAAGCTATTAGTTAGCAAATGACACCCATACCTGGCTTGACCCCCCAAGTGTCAAGCCAACAAGTGGGGGGGGGGAGTTTCCCCCCCCTCCCTACGCCCCTAGTGGTGAATTATGACCAAACGGTTGACGCGTCCTTAATCCAAATAAACCAAAACCGATTATTAGGCTGAATATAAGATGAACAATTGGCCCAATAAAAATGAATTTGAAAAAATAATAATAATAAATAAATAATTGTTTGTTATTTATTTATTTTTCAATTATTGTACTAGATAATCAATTAAAATGGTTGTTAAAATCATTTTGTTTATTTATTTTATCTCATTTTTATTTTTAAATCAGTTTTTATGAATTTTTTACACCCTTATTCATCGAATAGCGCGCTATCGGCCAGTTGAACCTCCCAATAAGAATCCGACAAATAAGCTGCTCCTATTCTTAAGAATAGTGCTATTTGACGATTGTAAGACCGAAATAACGCTATTTGCTACAGTTAGCTTATTTGTTACAAATAACTTTCTTATTTGTTGATTGTAATACTGGCCCTAAATGATGTAATTCGTCGACAATATTACATTTTTTTAGGCAATAAAACGGGCATTTAAAAAAATTCACGAATTTTGTTAGTAGGCTACCACCATTTTTCACTACCTCCATCTATTTATGTTACATCTGTGTCTATGTCAGTGACAAATCCTATACTTTTGCAAATACAGTCTTGCAGGATGATAATAAAACAAAGAAACAAACATGCTTTTAATTTGGTTTAGATTGGAGAAGAGTTGACAGGTTGAGAAAGCATAGAGAACATAAAGCCCAGCCTAAAGGGCTGGGGGCGACAAAACTTTTCACAGCCCAGCCTAAGGGCTGGGCTTTATGTTCTCTATGCTTTCTCAACCTGTCAACCCTTCTCCAATCTAAACTAAACTAGCCAGTTGGCCTTTTCTAAACTAATTGTAAAAAACATGCTTTTAAACATAGGCCTACCTCATATCCATAATGTTTGGTAATTTTCTCATGCTTGATGCTCTTTTCATCCCTGACTTTGGCCAAGAGACGAAGGTACCGAGACTGTTTGGCTAGTTTTATCATCCTAGGCTTGTTTTGGTAGCTTGCGTCCTCATTATCCAACAACTTGACTAGCTCGTCTTCGCTCGAGTCCTCATCCAATGGAAAGTTTGGGTTTTGTTTCTGGAATGTTATTTCAACAGTTAGCAACAAATAAATTTCATATGTCAAGAAGTGCATTGATATTTGTATGATATTCTTCTTCAAGACTAAAATTAGGGCTGGTCAAAAAATCATTATTTCGATATGATATCGATAATTGGAAATATTTTTAATATTGATATTTGATTTCATATCAAAATGATCAAAATTTACACAAAAAATGCTAAATTTCGTAATTTTGGTGGAGGTGCCAGGTAAGTAGTCTAAATTAAATTAACCTGGCTGGTGAATTTGGTGAAGGTGCCGGGTTATAAAACGCGATTGTCAGATTGTAAAAATCGTCAAATAGGTTTATATCGTGATACCTTATCAAGTATCAAAACTATTTGGCCACAAATTATGAAAAATAAACCCACTCTTAAAAAAAAAAATGATCAAGTCTTCTTTTTTTTTTTACAAACAATTACATTTCGATATATCGATATCATATCAAAATTTTTTGTGTGATATCGATAATTGAATGATATGTCAAAGCCCAACCTCTAACTAAAATTATTTCTTGTTAAATAAACTTGGGTAACATTTTGGCCCTGAAAATCCGTTGGCAAACCTGTAAAGAAGCAGATGAACTCGATTTGCATATGTTGTAACTTGTAATACAAAATATAATAAAACTGTAAAATCATTGTCATCAGAATGTCTGTATAGCGGAACCTCAATGCATTGTTTTTTATGGGAGACAAGAAAAACAAAATGCGGGAAAACAATGGGAGAGGAAAAACACAAAAAAAGTTTAGTCATGTAGACTGAGCTGAAAAGTCAACATCAAGTTATCCCGCACACTTCACGTGAGCACTTGTTACCAAATTAGTTATTTTGGGGTTTGTGTTACTTTTCAAAGTTGGCATTATGAATATAATTGTATTTCCGCTTTCTGTGGCATTCTAAACTAGAAACGAGTCATTCCGATTGCATTCGAACAAAAACAATAACATATAAGCATAAGCATCATCTAAACAATGGCACATTGCTTTTGGGCAATTATTGAAACAGAAAGAGATTACAGTACCCGAATTGGCTGTGCTTCTGATGTCAGCAAGGTGAATTTATAATCCTGCATAAGAGGCGGGGGCAAGGGGAAGAAAGTGGATGGTCTAAATGGCTTATGCTGGTGGTGATGGCAATTGCGGGGGTCCAGTGCCTGGGCGCTAGGACGGCGGCCAGGAATGGGAAGGCCAGCCTTGTGAAGCTTGATGAAATATTTCTGTATGCGGCTGGCTACCTGTAGATGTGTACGGTTGCCTGAAGAAGAGAAGCAAATGTTAATCTTATTCTTATTTTATTACTGATATTCATTTGCTAGTTCTATGGTAGTGTTCTGCAAAGAAAAACATATCAACTGGGTATTTCAAAGACATTATCAGTCAGTGGTTTATACTAGGTAGGCATAAAAAAGTGGATCCAGGGCCTTGCCTTGGGAAAAAATTATTGATTCTCAATTTGATGTTTTGTTAGATTTAAATGTGTTAGGAAGCTCACAAATTGCACATTAGGCTACTATTTTCAGTTTTTTGTTTGTGCCACCTGTTATTATCACCAAATTGGATCTGCTGATACCAATGCAGTCTGACCTGACTACTATTAAATTAATAATGTAATGTTTTCAAATGTAGATCAACAAGCTCATTTAGCAAAAAAAGAGATCTAAAAAATGGTTGTCATTGTCATACCGAGAGCGGCAGCAATCTTTTTGTAGCGGCTTTGTTCCACAGCTTCAGTTGGGAACTCTTTAAGCAAATCATCCAAGCGGTCTTGTTCTTTTGTTGTCCACAGTTGATTGAACGTTTTTGGTTTTGAATCATCATATACACGACCTCGTACCAAAATGGCATGCGTCTTTGCAACCTGTTTAAAACATAGTAACACAGATCAAAATTCAAAATAGATTTTTGCAACTTAAAATACTGTTTTAACTGGACAAAAAGTGTGAAAAGGATATTATATTAAGTGTCAATGCCACATAACTAGAAATGGGGATTTAAGTTGTATGTTAGCAATCCTAGAGAAACTACTGTCATCATGGTATGGGTTTGGGTCACTCTCTCCCTTGCTCACCTAATTTGTAATGTATCAACGATCGTCCCAATCAATTAAAAAAGCATCTGATGAGGTGTTCCAATTGTCTTGCTTGAAGATGAAATAGATACATTTTCACCTGGTATGTGTGTGTATGGCAGCTACTATGAGATAAAGGAGGCCTGTTTAGTGTCTGCTGTATTGGAAAACCAAGAAATACACAATGCTGTGTAAAAACACAGTTTAGGCTGTAAGGTTTGGTTCCAAATAATACAAGGGCTGAGGCAGGGAAGTGTGCTGTCACCACTACTATTTATAATAGTGATAAATAAATAAATAAATAAATAAAATAAAATAAATAAATAAATGGATGGCATCCTCAACAAGGTAAAGGTGGATGAAACGGAGGAGGTTTATGCTGTTAGCCGATTTGCTTAGTTTGATTTGTGGCATGGTTGGAGTATGAGGAGGTACTCCAGAGGTACACGGATCTGTGGAAAAGGCACATTGAAGAGGCCGGCATGAAGATAAGCATGAGCAAGAGCAAGGTTGTTACTATGCCAGGAGAAGGAGACGTAAGAAACTATCATGCAGAGATCAAGATTGGAGCAGAAATCCTGGATGTGGTGGAGAGTTTTGACTACCTAGGAAGTGAAATAATGGCAAGCGGGGAAATAAAAAAGGAAATTACCAACAGAATACAAAAGGCCAGTAACTTCTACCAGTGCGTAAAAGGCTTGGTGTGGGATAGTGAAATACCCATACATTGCAAGATGACACTATACCAGACCTACTCGCATATGCGGCAGAAACCTTGTTTATGGATGGGTGATAGAGAAAGAAGCGAAAAACGGCGGAGATGAGATTCTCAAGCACAGTGGGCAAGACAAGAAGAGATAGAATTAGAAATACAATCATCAGAGAGATGCTTGGGGTGGAGAAGTTAGGTGACAGGATGGGAAGGACACGGCTGAGATGGTTTGGGTGTATGAAACGAATGACGGAAGAGAGGATGCCCAGGAGAACCGAGAATGTATGAGAAAAGGATTGAAGGAAGAAGAAGACGGGGGAGACCAAGGAAGAGATGGAAAGAGACCATAGCTAGAGACCTACATACTAGAGGAGAAAGCTGGGAGCATGTAACAGAGATACGATTGTGGGAGGATAGAAAAAAGTGGAAAAATTTGTCTGCCAAACCCAAGCTGATCCTGCCAGAAGTAGGAAGCGGCGATGGATAATGATTAATGATTAATGATGAATGAATGATGATAGTAGGTACCTACATTTGGTGTTCAAAATAACAGAAAATCAGAAAAGAGGACAAAAAATACTTTAAATCAAAAAGGTTAGGAGGTAAGATGTATGGTTAGAGCAAGCCACTTGCTGAACTAGGACTATAGGCCTAGGTTTACTTTATTAAATTGATTCAAGAAAGCTTCGTTTCCAAGTGGAAAAACCTCAAATTTTAAGGTTTGTTTCAAATTAATGTTTTGTAATCAAATCTTGAACCAAAATCAAGATTGATATAAAAATAGCTACAGACCATGGAAACTTTCCTTTAGTGGTTTTTGCCACTAGATCTGGCATTTTGGAAAGTCGAAATGTGTCGGAAATATAAAATACTAGGAAGCTTCGCAAACCCTTTTTCTGGCGCGTTGTTGGATGAGCGTAATTTTTTTAAAACAAAAAAAGCGTAAAATAGAGATTTTCATGAGAAATAATATTTCGATTACGCTCAAATTTCACACGAATATATTAATTCATAAAATTAAGGTTCTTGGTGCAAAAATCATTACAATCGGATAAAGCATGTAGGTGTTATAAGTCGAAGAAATTTAAAAAAAAACTAAAAAATTGTAATATTGTAATTATCACAAGAAATAATTTTCGATGCGCTCAAAATTTTTACACGAATATATAAATCATGAATTAAGGTTCTGTGAAAAATCATTACAATCGGATAGGGTGGCGAACCAGGTTTTGACTTTTCGAGCGAATCGAACTTTGAAAAAAAATTGAACTTCGAACTCGAGCGAACTTAAAATCCATTTCATTCTGATCGAATAGGCATTAAATTTTTTTTAAAAAGTTATAAAAATCGGAATATAAGCTCAAAATAAAGCTCCATTTCGTCTAAATCATATTCAATGATTTCAATTTAGGTATTTCAATTTCCGCCGTTAAGTTTCAATAATGTTGGTACTTCGTAGATCAAGAAGCAAAATTTCTAGTTTGTGTTTGTTATGTTGCCGACCCTGCACGACGAGTGTGAATTGTGACGATCGAGCCAATCACAGATGCGCACCGCCTTCTAACAGATAGCTTCGTCGTGACGTCATGGCGTGACAAAACGAGAACTTTTCAAGGCGCTGGAACTTGGAAAATCAGCTGTTAGAAATATCCAGTATGGCGATCGCTGCTTTGTTGTTTTATTACGCGAACGATGTATAAAATCAGTTTTTGGCGTAATTTCAAGACAAAGTTCGTTTAAAGTTCGAAGTTTTGATAAAAACCGAACTCGAGCTTAAAAAGTCGAGCCCGAGCCGAGCCGAACTTTAAAAAAAGCTCGGCTCGGGCTCGAATTTTCGAACGTTCGCCCACCCCTACAATCGGATAAAGCATGTAGGTGTTATAAGCCGAAAGAATTTTAAAAATCAATAAAAATCGTAAAATTGTGATTTTCACGAGAAGTAATTTTTTGATTACGCTCAAATTTCACACGAATATATCAATTCATAAATTAAGGTTCTGTGAAAAAATCATTACAATCGGACAAAGCATGTAGGTGTTATAAGTCGAAGAAATTTTTTAAAAATCTAAAAAAATCGTAAAATTGCGATTTTCATGAGAAATAATTTTCCGATTGCGCTCAAAAACGTGGCAGTTCTAAGTTCAGAGATTTTGAAGGCCTCCATAAAATTTCATTGCAATCGGGGTATCGGTTTAGCCGGAATCGTGTTAACAGACAGACAAAAATACAAAAAAAAAACAAAAAAAAGGAGAAAAAAAAACATTCTGGATTTTTTTCTCCAGTGTAGTGAAATGGAATCTTTGCTTCGCTCATCCAAAAAACTAGAGGTAACACCCAGCAGTTTCCAGTTTTCAAAACTGTCAAATTTGAATCAAGTCTGAAAATCACTAAAATGTGCAATAAAATTCCAGCCCTTCGATTTGTACATTTATAGGCCTATGTCTTAAAACACATTATTGTGTTCTGGTTTTTCAAATATTTCCCCTTTTGCCCCCAGACTCCCTTTCATGTTTTCCACAAGTGCGGTCGCTAGGTCAACTTTTAATTTATCCCGGGGGATCAGGCTTTTATTCTTACACTAGATATTTGGCTGTCTGTCTCCATTCTCGCCCACAGGACATCGCTCAGTGTACGACTGCGAACGGTAGATTCGGCGCACCGTGCTTCGAGAAGTTGACAAAAGAGAGCGTTCTTTACGGGCAACCTCTAGCTGTGCACTATATCGCCAGTAGAATGCGCTTACACTGCGGCCGTGATGCTCTCTCGAGAGTTCTTCCTTATCGACTTCGAGGAGATTAACACGTCTTTCAATACCTACATCGATAGTCGCAAAACTATCGACAGCGTAGCACTCGATTCGGGAATCTCGCAAGATGTCCGCTAGTTGTTGACGCACTGTAGTTTGCGTTATTGTTTTACTGCAGCTAATTATGTCTAAGCAGCGGTGTATTATTAATTTCTTTTGAACTAGGACCACCAGTGCATCTGGTAGGCCTACTGAGACAGGGTTCCCACTTTTTTTTTTTGAATCAATTTCCGTGACTTTTCCAGGTTTTCCAGGTCTAGTTTTGCTTAATTCCAGGTGTGATACACGCCCAAAAATAGCTTGCCGGGAACGCAGCACCCCCTCGATACGCTCTAAAATTTATTTCCCCGTACTTCATCAGGGCGGAACTTCGTTTCATGGGCCTGCCCGCAAAATTTCTATGGGGGATCCCTTAATAGATACACACATACATAGGCTCAGTGTTGAATTCAGGTTTTTCATCCCGGATGGGCTATATAATATCCCCTGGGTATTATATAGGGACCAAGTACGGGGGGTTTGGGGGGCCTCCCCCCAACAATAGCGCCGCAGGTGAAAATTTTGAAAATCAGGTTTTTAGAGTGCGTTTGGTGCGTTTTAGAAAAAAAGTTGTGGGTTGAATGCAATACCAAAATAATGTAGTTTTTGTGTTATTGTGTTGTGGACGCTTTCCTAAATATCCGCTAGATTTCACCTTCAAACCGCTAGATTCCTAAAACGGTTATTTTAGCAACAAAAACAAATGATTGATTTTTTTTTCTGACTTTGGAGTCGGGAAAACATTTTCATAAATTCGGTGAAAATTATATGTTTTTTGAGTAAACCGAAGAAGCCTAGATTTAAATAAAATCCCATTTTCCCTGACTTTTCCAGGTTTTTGAATTTTTTCCTCAATTCCCTGACTATTCCCTGACAGTTTGACCCATATTTTCAATTCAATGACTTTTCCAGGTTTTCCAGGTCGGTGGGAACCCTGTGAGAATGAGACAGTTCTAACCCGCGATAACTTTGGTTAGTAGGCCTAGGCCTACGCTTCCTCCTAGCGCGAATGAGCTTCCACCCGACCCTAGGCCTAGAACTGTGAGTGAACATGTGACTTTGGCTGGTCTACTTTTTAAAAATGTGGGCTACTAGGTTTGTACCACATTTCTGGATCCATGACATTGATGGAACCCAATGCCAGGTCTATTGTTGAACGATGCGCACGCCTATGCAAATATCAGTCATAGTTTAAGCCCTATTGCTATTGTCTACCTCAATGAACTAGTTTATTTTGTAAGAATGTACTTACTGGTTTTGCTGATTGTGCCGCATGAGCAACAGCTGCTACTGCCGCCTTCCTACGTGGACGTTCGTACTTCTCTACTACTTCTTCTTCTTTGTAAATACTCTTGTCGATGTAAGGGGCCTGCAGACATAAGTAGCTAAAATGTAGCAGCAGCACATTTCATTACTGTATGCAATTTATTGTAATCACTCATGAAATTCAAACTTGGAACAGATTCAAAATGTTGAGTAGGCCTAAGCCCTACCATTTCTAAACTACTGGCAGCTAGCTATAATTTTAAGTTAGGCCCTAAATGAAAATCAATCCTGGAAAAAAATTGAGTGGGCATGCACTAATAAAGTTGCCTACCTCTGCAATTTGGAAGTGTGCAGGCATTCCCAAGTCTTTTCCAGTTTGGATCTTTTCCAGAAATTTCATAGGATTCAGTAGCGCCCTTGCTTTCAGAAGTCCGAGGTTATCAGAGTCCTATAACAATAGAAAACATAAATATCAGTATCTATCACTCACAGGGTACAGCAGTCTGGTAATTTCCAAACACAAACAAAATAACAAACAGGTTGGCTTGGGACTATAGGCTGTAGACAAGTGATAGTAGTTTTTGGTCAAAAGTTGAAGAGTAGGCCTAGTTGTAATTAATCTATTAGACTTGACACTGCACTTTAATCAATGAATGACAAGATTTAAAAACAATATTTCGACAACTTATCAGTCTCTTCTTCTGGTTTTATTGACAGGTAAGTGGTAACTTAACAACAGTAGGCCTACAAGAGCTAGAATTTAGAAACAAAATAAATAAATACACACATTAAGGACTTCCTAAAATCCACAAGATGTCTTTAGGCCTACCTCTTGGACCAACTGTTAGTTCTAGAGGGTCTCTATCCAGCACTTTATCCTCATTCTTATTGGATATTTTAAAAGCCTCTGGGAAAAAGAATGAAGTTATCAGTAGGAAAACTCTAAAGAACTGGGGGAAATTCTTAAAACTTTGGCTGTTAATCCTAGCACCAAATTGGTCAGTTTTGATGTAGCAAACCTGTTCTGATTAATGGTGGTGGCACTTGGCCTGGCTATAAGGCAGTCAGTCCCATCACACATATGGCTAGACCTACACGTGGAACTGTGGAAGGATAAACATGATATGGGTGTTGGGTGGACTGTATAAAGTGCGGTCTTTTGATTCAGATCGTGAACAGCACCTGTTGATGAAAGCTTCAAATGATTTGCAGCGTCTTGAAGGAGAAAAGCTCGAGCCACGGTACACACCTGATTTTTGGGTGGTCAATTATTAACTGAGGGACCTAGATGCAATTTTGGTAAATATGTAGTAGGTGACGCATAGTCACTTTTTGCAATTTTTTTCTTTTTGTAGGGGCTAGGGGCTGGGCTGCCGGTGAGCGCGAAGCGCGTTGCCGAGGCGGCATACTATATTTTAATTTTTTACCACCATTTTTAATTAGGCCCATACTTGGGGAAGTTCCTTTTGAAAAGGAACTTACTTTTAAAAGATTCAGTTCATCAATTTAAAAAGAAACTTTTATAAAGCTCAAGTTCCTTTTTAGCATACAACTTTACCTCCACAGAGTTCAAGTTCCCTATAAAAAGGAACTGAAGTTCCTATATTTTTTTTATTTTTTTTATAATGTGTATTATTAGGCCTATGAATAATGTGGCAGAAGAGTCACTGACGTGCAGCTTGCAAGCATATTATGGTTGTCATAAGAGTATCGGTGAGAAGTAGGGTAACGAATCATGATATAATATTAGGGTGTCCATTCGTCCCGTTAAAAACGGGACAGTCCCGTTTCTTAGGGACCTGTCCCGGTGTCCCGACAACTGTTCACGGGACGCTGTTTTGTCCCGTTTTTGTAAATATACCGATTTCACGTGTAGCTCGTGGCTCGTCTGCTGTAAATTTACGTACTCTTCGCGTATTCTGTATACACTTTTCTGCTGGCCTTGACTTTGCACGAATGAATGCGTTATCAGCAGGCGGAGTGTAGAGGGGGGTGGGGTTGGTTGTCGGCATCAGTAACACGATTTGTCCCGAGCCCCAACAAAGTTGCTGTGGATTTACAGCCGAGCAACATGATCCGCGAATCGTTTCCGTTCTTGTCGATCTCGATCGAGCGTCCAGCGATCAGAATGCCGAAACGTAAGTGTAAGTTTACATACGCTATAAAAAACGAGTTTTCGTTCCTAAAACAGGGGTTTTCGGGTGACAAAGTGGAATGCTGTAGTGAGGAAAAAAAATAAAAAAAAATAAAATTAGTACGATTGCAAGCCTACTTCGCCTGCAATTCGATATTTAAAGGAGGACCGGCATGGCCAACTAAAGTTGATTTACGTCTGAAATAAGTACGATTACCGAAAAAAGCATTTCTCTAAGTCAACTCGTTTTCGAGATATTTGGTCTCCCTTTTTCGTCTACTAGTGTGTGACGTCACACTGGCCTAGCCATTCAGCCCCGATAGAAGCGGCAGTGTAATATCGCACGGCAGCAAACGTTCATTCTTACATCTGATACGCAATAAGCGACAGCATAATCAATTTTTGCATACATAGAGCAGAATATTCGCTTTAAAGTATGCCGCAAACAGAATTGAATTATGTTGTTTAGGGGCTTGCCAATATAATTTAATACAAACACATGTGTTTTAACTTTTGCCTCCCGCACCGACCGCCTTGCGTTCAACGTGTTTAGGGCGAGTCCAGCAGGCTTCTTCCTCGCTCGCCACCGGATGGTCCATAATAAACGCAGGGCTACCCTAAGGGGCTAGTCAAGGGATAGTAGTAAAACGTGAAAGTTCATAGCATTTTTAAGAGAATCGAAACCAGCAAACCATGGTCCATGGTGCTATAATGATAATGCCAATACATGAAAAGGGCAATATTGAATTTGATGAGAATTTTGAGCATAATATAATAGTTTGAGTAAAACCGTGCAACAGAGGAACAGGGTAGTTTATTATGCAGTCGCTACTTGCTCTCGCCGTGAACAATTTCCGAACAGCCGGTAGCGAGTGCCGAAGATTCCCGGTGAGGCCCGAACCACATTGCACGGATGGCAGGTGGAAGCGAGGAGACAAAAGTTAAAACGCGTGTTATTTTTCATTAAATAATTGCCAAGCCGCTAAGAGACATAATTCCAATTTGTTTGCGGCATGATCGTGCACGAATATTCTACTGTACGTATACGCATTTTGGTTATTCTGCCATTCATTGCGCGAAAGATATTATGAAGAACGTTTACTGCCGTGTGGTATTATATTGCCGCCTCGGATCATCTTCTAGTGGCTTGGCCAGTATGTCGTCACACGCAAGTAGACGAAAAGGCGTGCGCACAAACGGCATGTACCATGCTGACTGACAGCTCTAATGCTGGCACATATTGTCGTTAAATAGTATCTAGAATACTATATTAAAATTTACCATCACCATGTCAGTCCTCCTTTAATTATTATTAGCAGCAATTAAATGTGGGGAAGCTAATTTTGATTTGAAAACATATTTTTACTTCATAACCTCACTTTTACGAGATGGTTTTTTCGTCTCGTACGCGTGAGTGTGTAAAATGCCGCCGCCTGAACGTGTGTTTTCAATGACGATGTTAAGAAGGACTTTCCTTATCTTGTTAAACATGAGACTGATAATGACAGTGTTTTGTACGAACTGCAAAGCAAGATTTTCTATAGTAATTATCCATTAAGGTGATCCCCCGAGTTGCCATTTTTCAGTTAAAACATGACAAAATAATTGTAGTATGGCTAACTTTTTCAACTTTTTCTTTGAAAAGGTACTACATCACCATAACCTTAATGTCCATGTGAAATATGAACGTTGTAGCCGCACCCGTTTGGTCAGAATCGGCCCAAATGTCACGAAAATATTGCGCTAAAAATAAAAAAAAAAATCGTAAAAGTACGATAGGTCATGAGTAATATTTCTTCGATTGTACCCAAAAACGTGGCAAGTCTAAGTTCAGAGAAAACGAAGGTCCCCTCCAATTTTCATCAAGATCGCTTATGCCGTTTGCCCGGAATCGTGCGAACAAACAGACAGAAAAACAAAAAAAACACCCTAGCTAAATTTTTTGGGGGGTCAGTGAAATTGAAGTCTTTGCTTCGCTCATCCAACAATTAACGACCAAGGACAAAAATTATCTCATAATTTAATTTTTAGACATATTTGTCTAGCTATTGTAAAATTCTTACCTTGAGCAATTGCATTCTTTGTGCTTCCAGTACCACAAGTGATTTGACTAGTTTCTTGTAGTCTTCATTATTTTTAAGTGCTTCATGTTCAGATTCAAAATACCATGCTCTTTCACCATCCTTTTCATCTTTAACAGGGCCAATGATCAAAGACTTGTCCTCAACAATGATATCATCTTTGTTGCTGTCCTTATTGTATAGAGTTTTATGTTCAGTATCAAAATAGCACGATGTTTCAAAGCCATCTTTTTCACTTTAATATGATCAATGATCAAAGTGTTGTCCTCAACAACATCTTCAGTATCAAAATGCCACGATGTTTCACCGTCGTCTTTTTCAACTTTGATCTGATTAAAGACTAAAGTGTTGTCCTCAACAACAATAGGTCTAACATCTTTGTCCTTGGTTTTAAGTTCTTTCTTTCTTTTCTTTTTTGGTCTTTCATTTTTAGTAGCACCATGCCATGATACTTCACAGCTAGAGTTTTTTCTTTTAACAGGTCGAAAGACAAAAGTGTTGTCCTGAACAACGATATCATCTTTGTGGATGTCGTTGTTTAGTAATTGATAATATTCAGAATCATTGTCCCATGATAGTTTACCTGCAGGACAAATAACATAGGATTAACTATCAATAGTGATCTTAGTTTTGTGTTATCAATCCACTAAACACTATTATCTATCGTCTGATGAAACAGAACGATAACATGTGCACATGTCACAAACTAGAAGAGCATTCCAGTGCATTCCAGCTCATTACTTCGGGTCTTGGGAAGAGGTGGTGAGGATCTATGATAGGGGAATAGATCTATGTCTGGGATGGTAAATGAACTGGGATGGGGGAAATTGGAGGACAGAAAGAGGAATCATAGGCTGGGAAAAATGTAGGCCTAGGTCACACAGTCTCTCTCTCTCTCTACAAGAGACTAGGAGTACAACAATGAAACATGGCGTTCTATTGAAGGATGGGGTTGCCAACCGTCCTCATTTTGAGACCGTGGTCCTGATGGAGGAATAATCCAAAATATCCCATTTCCACAACATGTAGCTTAATATTCACTGATTAAAAATAATTTCCAACAAAACTTGCGAGATAAGTATGTTTTGTGCCATAAGTAGTGAAGTGATTGTCATTCCCCCAACTCCCCATTCACTCGTTGACGTATAGATGTGTAGGCTACGCCTAATGCTTTGCAATTCACTATTCAAATAGGCCTATAATTTTTTTCGTCCAATTTTTATTATTGACAATTTCTCCGGGAGTTGTTGGACTTAAAATAAAATTGGGTATGTCATTGCGACCTATTGTATTTAACTTAGCATCACACCAGTGGCGGATACAGGGGGGGGGGGGGCGGTGAGGCGATCGCCCCCCCCCCATGATTCTTTAAAAATTAAAAAAAAATGATTTTTATTATTTTATTGTGCACGCACCAAATGCACTCTAAAAACCTGGTTTTCAAAATTTTCGCCTGCGGCGCTATTTATTTAAAACTCACAATAAAAATCAACTTTCCTTTATGTTGTCAGAAATAATCAGTTTGCCTCTGAAATGAGTCTGCATCAGTGTACTTCGATTTATTAAGTTGTCCTCCTATGTGAATCGTTTTTTAACTTAATAGGATAGACGTTTAATAAATAAATAAAATGATGAATTGAAAATAAGATCAAACGTTTATATAATAATGTTGCAATCTAGGCCAATGCTGTAAATTGTAAGCTCGACATGACGACAAAACAAATTGGTGCACACAAACTACATTGTTTCCGTATTGCATTCCGCCCACCACTTTTTTCTAAAACGCACCAAATGCACTCTAAAAACCTGATTTTCAAAATTTTCGCCTGCGGCGCAATTCATGGGGGTTCCGCCCCCCATACCCCCCGTGCGTCCGCGCTTAGTCCCTTTCCCACGACTGTACATGCACACGTAGTGATGGGAATTTTCATGAAAAAAAATAATCTTGAAAATTTCATGAAAATTTTCAAGGTTTGTTAATCTGTTATTTGAACTGTATTTTACCATATTATAAATAAAAATAATTTATTTCTATCAAGGATGTAGGCCCACAGTGGGACTCAGGCTGAGGTGGAATAAGTCTAATAGGCCTGTGCAATATCTTGTTGATTAATTTTATTCTTGCAGTTTGCAAATAGCGAAATAGGCCTACATTATGAAAATAATCGTTGAGACCAAAGTGTTGAATATTGAATTGGGATAGTATCCAACATGAATGATGGAAACAAAAGCAACATAAAACATATTATATTATCAAAATGTAAAAAAATACACCCAACGTTTCGGATGGTTAAGAGAAAACCTAGATTATTGGATGAGCGTAGCGAGCGACGCGAAGATTCCATTTCACTACACTTGAGAAAAAAATCCGGAATTTTTTTGTATTCGTGTCTGTTTGTTAACACGATTCCGGCTAAACCGATACTCCAATTGCGATGAAATTTTCTGGAGGCCTTTGAAATCTCTGAACTTAGAACCACCACTTTTATAAGCGCGATCGAAAAATAATTTCTCTTGAAAATAGCAATTTTACGCTTTTTTCGTTTAAAAAAAATTACGCTCATCCAACAACACACCTGAAAAAGCGTTTGCGAAGCTTCCTAGTAGTCTTTACAAACAATACGGTACCTACAGACTAATTGGAGGCGAAGACCTCACACCAAAGTAATGTTTGTCCTGGTCTTTCCATTCCACTAGGGTAGGCCCTACCCTAGACATTTAAGTTCTGCATAACCCTCTAGCATTTGCGCTAATTAAAGATGGATTTTATCTGGTTAGGGCCCAACCAGACTATTGCCTATACAACCTACAAAAATAATAAGTTAGCTAGACCTTCATTTGCAGGCTTCGTATTTGCAATGTGACCTAGCTGAGCTCCCACATTGATAAACTTCTAGGCCTTTGTCAATGCCTCTGTTCTAGGCTAGGCCCCAGCATGCATTAGACCTATTGCTGTGCAAGAGGCTAGCCAAATACTAAATACCAAATACCAACTGCATAATTAAACAACATAATAAAAATAAAAACTTGAAAATTTTCAATGCACGGCCCTTGAAAATTTTCAATGAATTGAAATTTTCACGTGAAAATTTTCAAGTCCCAACACTATGCACACGCAAATCGCCCCCCCCATGATTATGTCCTAGATCCGCCACTGCATCACACTGTTCCGAAGTATCTGTTTTAACATCTATCAATTTCTCCGCTACATTTATATAATTATTAAAAGCTTCTACAACTTCTCGTTCTTTCATTATTTCCTGACTGCCCATTTTAAGCGTTATCTTTTGATTATCCGCTTTAACTGTTTTCCCATTAAGATGATTAACTAAGTTCCAAGTGGTTTTTACTTTGTTTGTTGAATGTTTTATCAGGGTATTGTTGAATTTTAATTTAGCATTTCTAATGATTTTTGAAAGGTCTTTCTTGTAATTGCTGAAGTAGGTTTTAAATTCTTGACTTGTGTCAACTTTACTTTGCAAATACAATTTTTGTTTCACTCTACACGCCTCTCTAATATCGTCTGATACCCAACCTCTGTATGCATTACTTCTTCCCTTTGCCCGGAAAGATCGTTTGGGAAAATGCAACTCTACAAGTTGCATTAATTTACTAAGAAATGCATTAAACATTATATCAATTGAAATATCTAGAGGACTGTAAATACTAGACCAGTCAATGCTGGCTAGGTCCCACAAAAATTCCTGAATTTGGTTAATTTTAAAAAATCTCTTGTTTATCCATACTGAGCTTTGCTGCAATTCGTTCGAAGTAACAATTGAGATATATTGCCCACTGTGATCAGATAACCCACTTTCCAAATTCACCAATTTAGGTTTAGGAGCATAGTTCGAAAAAACACTATCTATGGCAGAGCCCTTTCCGTATGTTATTCTGGTCAACTCATAATTAAGAGTGGATATATTAAAAATGGTAAGAATATTCTCTAAATTTGCCCTATAGGCCTACCCTTTATCCAGAGAGAAATCAATATTTATGTCACCACAGATTACAAACTTAGATTTACACTGACACAGTTTCTTAAAAACATTTTCTAAAATATAGGCCTACATGAAATGTTTTACATATTGTTAGCTGTGGGGGGCGATATACAGTAACAATTACTAGGCCTACACGATCAGATTGTAATTCAATGGCACACATTTCTAAAGTATTTTCCACTGACATATCACTTATGTCGTTCCTTAATTTAAATTTAAAATTATTTGATTGTCGTGTATAAATACACACTCCACCCCCCCTTGACTTCTTCCTAGACCAACTACTAGCCAATTGAAAATCATTAATTACCATCGAGTCTTCTTGGTTTGGTTGAAACCATGTTTCTCCCAGACATAGCACGTCAACAGTTTCACAAATAGAGTCCTCCTGTTTTTAATCCAAAAGTTTTCTATTTCAAGGTAATTTTGGTGAAAATCTGTGCATTTTTTAAAGCATTGCACCAACTTTTTATCTAAAATCCTGTTTTTAATCTAAAAGTTTTCTCTTTCAAGGTCATTTTGGTGGAAATCTGTGCGTTTTTAAGCATCAAAATGACCAACTTTGTATCTACTAAAATCCTCTTTTAGTCAGATGGTAATTTGTAGTTATTTTATTTTCTCCTTTACACTTTTTTTTTCAAAAGGGGGGGTTTTGTCCCCCCTCTCCCCCCCTTGGATACGCCACTGGATTAGGGAAATATTAGAATGGGATGACGCGGAGACGGGAGTAGGAGGATGTATGAATTTGCTCAACCGTACCAGGCCGTAACTCCATCGGTTGGGGGCGCGGAGGGGGGGGGGGGCAAAAGCTTTTTAAAGGGGCTAAAAACCCCAAAAATTATTTTTTACCACGTGATCTATAGCACAATACTACACTTAAATGACCGTTTAAAAAATTATATCTTGTAACTGTGATTTAACACGATTTTTTAATTTTTTTGATCCAGAAATTGGCGAAAATTGGTGTTTTGGAAAATTTCCTAAATCGGCTTTAACCTGCTTTTTTTTGGTCCACATAGATACTAGAGCATAGTACCAATCTAAAATGCCCCTTTATGACATCGTGTCTTGAAACTGTGCCCAAATATATCCTCAAACACGCAAAAATATGCATTCCAAAATCACACCCCATCTTGGTAATCAGCTTATTTTGACCGAACTACTTGCCCAAATTACGAAAGAAAATATAGAGAATTTACAGAAAAGTCTGTCGAGTACGTCAATAATGCCCAGTTCACATAAAGTCGTAGTCGTAGTCGTAGTCGTAGTCCTAGTCACAAGCAATGGTAGAGTATAGGAACTCGTCGTATGGTTTAGTCTTAGTCACAGTCGTAAGAAAGATGAAAATTTTCATCTTTCTTACGACTAAACCACAAATTCTTACGACAACCAATCAGAGCTTGAAACGTCCTTACAACCGACAATGAGATGACCTACTCAGCATTCACTATTGTAGAG